>OOFJ01120888.1:0-12509 GCA_900323375.1 Benthosema glaciale | reverse complement strand
AGTATGTAGGATTAGTAGCATGCCACAGTTTGTGCTATTGCATTGAGAATGCATTGGGCGTTAAAGTTAAATAACTCTGAAACTACAAAACATTTCAAAGTAAAAAGTTCCAGCATGTGTCTCTACAGTAAGCTGAACTATAAAAAGTGTGAATGGAGTTTCTAGGTGAAAGTGATTTTTTTGACGTGGCAAAAGCTGCCATTGACCCCCATTATAAATTTCTCAAATTTGGAAGCACTATATTTCTAAAACTAAGAAACATTTCAAAGATTCACTTTCAGGCAAACATGTCAACCGTAAGATGAACCTAAATAGGTATGAATGGGGCTTCTACGTGTAAGTATGTAGGACTAGTAGCATGCCAAAGTGTGTGCTATTCCCATTGAGAATCCATTGGGCGTTTAAGTTTCTAGGTGAAAGTGATTTTTTGACGTGGCAATAGCTGCCATTGACCCCCATTATACATTTTTCAAATTTGAAAGCACTATATTTCTAAAACTAAGAAACATTTCAAAGATTAACTTTTAGGCAAACATGTCCACCGTAAGATGAACCCAAATAAATATGAATGAGGTTTCTATGTACCAAATGGTGAAATGGACCGTACAGTCCCATAACTGGGTCCATTTGGTTCCAAACTATCACTTATCTGAGGACCCCCTGGAACTCCCTCAAGTACCCCTACCGGGGGTCCCGGACCACATTTTGAGAACCAACAAAATAGTATGTTGTTGAAAACCATGAAAAATGACACACTATAGAATGGTGGTTTTTCATGATGTTGCAACACAAGAAAAAATGACAAGAAAAAATTACGACTCTGCTAATCATCTGTCTTTATTTGTATATACAAAATCATACCATCAGTGATTGTGCATTTTGGTGATCTGCTAAGCCTAAAGAAAAAGCGTAGAAGTTGTAAAAGTCACGTTTTGGATTGAGCCTTTAAAAAAAAAGTAATAAATTCCACATATCCCCTTTTTCGTTTGCAAACTTTCTATATAGCTTGCCTAGACATTTTTATTGTCCGCATTTTGTAATTTTTCACCAACATAAGGTAGCCTCTTCCAGGACTATTTCACGGCTTATACATAGCCTACAGTACATTCAAAAGGTTTGTACCGGTAGTTGGATTTCAGAACTCTGTCCACAATTAATTCTGCAATAACTCAAATAACTGAAAATGTGAATGTCTCCAATTTCACAACAACAGAAAATAGTTAAACATAGTACAGTACTACCGGACAAAATGGTCATGAAATGTACAATAGCACAGCAACAATAAACAGCTTAAAAATGCATGGAACGAGAATGTTTCACTGCTACGTAACATTTGTATACATGGTTCACACAATTTTTCTTTTTTTTACAATTATTATTTTTTACCAAAGAATCCTCAAAACGCTTCCATAACCATTCCACAATATTGGCAATGCATTGCTAAACACTTTCCAAAACATTGGATTCATTTTCCAAAGCTTTTCCTCAGCCTGCAAACCATTTTTTTTTTCTTCTAATTTCAAAATAATTTGAGGAATTGCATGATTGTGCAGGGAACCTTAAAGTATAACAAAAAAGAAAAGAAAAAAAAGAAAACACCATCCCCAACCTTCTGTTGCTGTCAGGCAGAAAGCTTGTTAACATTGAGATCAACGTTAACGTTTTAGAGTTATATTATTATTTATGAATTATGAATTACGTATGCTCTACTTTATCACACAAGAATGTCACACATTTTTTTGAAAATATCAGATCTACAGATACATCACGACACGGTGCGAGCTGTTGGATGTGCCAGTTTCACCATTTTAAATCACAAACATAAGGAACAGTTTTGGACAAACAAGGTTTCTGCCTGGCAACATGCAGGTTGGATCGGGAGCTTTGCATTGGGCGTTACACACGGTCACAAACTTCCTGTAGTAGTCCTGGACATCAAACGAGGACAATGCAAATATACTGTAGATATATAGACTATAAACACGATAGCTGTTTGTTTAACATTCATTAATCATGATTTGATTCAAAAAAATGTAAAAGCACGGGATCACACTCGTGACACATGCACCATACGGGTCTAGTCATAATTCACAGATATTCAAAACATGCAAAACAACTCTATATATCACACACACACACAGATAAACAGTGCAATCCTATCTGCTTAAATGGCTACAAACTCAAAGCAGATGCACACAAAAAACGCTGCACAGCAATCTCAATCAACATTTTGTAAAATGCATATTAGAAAAACTACACCCGGCCTATAAGAATAGGAATCAGTAGCTACTACAATAGTATGCTGCATAGTTTAAAGCCGTCAACCTCTTGATTCGTACTCTGTACCAGTGGTGGACAAAATGCTCCACTCCCAGTAATTGATGTCATTGAAGACTTTCCATGAAATGTTCAAAAGGAAATATCACTACTTAGTTGAAAATAGCAGATCTACAAGCTCTCAATGTGTTGCGATGCGACGCGTTGTGAGCATGTAGATCTACAATTTGCATTTGTAATAGGGCTCAAGTGGTTATTTTCATAAGGTACTTTACATCCCCTCCAACTAGATGTGTGGTTCGAGTCAAAAGTACATTATATATTTGTCTTTGAAATGTAGAGGAACGAAAGTCATAAGTATCCAACACTGTAACACATACCCAAGTAAAGTACAGATTCTCCAAACAATTACTCATATAAATACATTGTGTTACCTTTCGTCACTGTCAGTAGCACACAAGCTTACAAGCTTCTAGACCGGCTACTTTTGGCGTGCCCGGCCGCCATGTACGGCAGAGAAGAACCTATCAGGCGTCTCCCGCTCCTAACCCTCAGGACGGGTAAAGTGCTCACAGCGTTGTGTCGAGATGAAGGCAACGGTAGAATGAAACAAACGCAAATTGGCAATCTTATAGTTTCCCCCGTTCTACATATGAGCCCTTCAAAGAGAGAACACGAGTCAAAGATAAAGTGGTGGGGTGTGAGACTGATCTTGGAATTAATGGAAAGGTCAAACTAAAACCAAATTTGGGGGATTTTGTAATCCTAGGCTCTCGTCTACTACTACTATACAGCGTTGTCTAGTCGTAGCCTCGCGGCTGGCTGAAATGTACAAGGGATAAAGATACAAAAAGTGAAATGGGGCCGAGTGCCGCCCAGATTATCGGCTGAAATGAGCTCGCAACTAATGGTAAATTCTTTTTACAGATTCCTTTTTAAATAACACAAACAAAAATGAAATCCACCTGCCCAGGGAACAAAAATCCCCAATTTAGTTTCTCTTACCGCCACCCTTTGTAACAGACTTGGCCATTTCTAGATGCAATAAAATAAAACGACTAACAAGCGACTAAATCACAGTTTCTTTTAGGGGAATTGTTATTATAAATCACAGAGACCTTTGTTGTAAAAATGTCGATGACCAGTCGACGACTATGAATGAGAAGAATCGTCAGAATGTATTCAGATTAGAGCCGAGTGTGTAACAGGTTTCATTCTACAGCCCAGTGTATTTCACAATGCACATGATGCTGTAATTCAATGTCTGCTCATCGGGGATCTAAGCTCAACCAGTGACCACCGTAATAGAGTGATCAGATCAGACTGAAATCATTACAAACCATACAATTGTATCCGTTTCAGAGAGAGGATGTGATGTGAGGACACACAACACTGTAACAATCGGCCAGTTCAGCCACTCCAACAATAATCACACTCTGTCTTTTAAAGCCATGATGACTAATAATGTACACACTTCCATACAGTTGTACGAGAAACAGGCCTAATCCCTTAATATAATCATTAAAAAAAACAAATACAAAACCAAATCAAATTGCCTTCATGCTCATGACCAACATGCAATCCTCAGGAAATGCACACGCGCACACACACTGGTTTTCTTAGTCGGTTGTTACACCTTGGTGAGGTCTGAGATTGTGGTTGAACGTCCAGCTACCGCTTGCTCTGACTTACAGCCAAAAAAAAGAAAGGCCCTCCTGGGACCGCAGCCAGAACCAGATGAACCCTCCAGACTGTGAACAAAACAGAGACACAGCACAGGCTGGGTTTGGCGGATCCCACCCCAGAAAGCCCTCCTCGTCAGTGCACTACTTTTGTTCAGAGCCCTACGAAAAGAGATACATGTGCCCTTTTTGAAATCTCGCCTCAGGTTCACAGCCCGTCGGCATTTTTGGATGACCCGTAAAACTGTCCCTTTAGTGCAACATTTGGCTAAATGTGAAGATAAAAAAAGAAAGAAAGAAAAAGAAATCAGTAGAATACAAACACGCCATAGAGCGCGTGTGGGTGCGGTTTAGATGGGCTTGTAGAGCAGAGACGTGACGTATTTCTTCTTGTAGCGGTGTGTCGCGCTGAGCACCATCACACCATCCTGCAGTTCAAACAGAAGAGAAGAAGTAGTGAGTGGAGCTATAGGACATACTGTAGCATACTGGCATTAACACCCCCTTCCCCAAGTTCACTGACCGGCGGTAGGCAGATCTACAAGTCCATATGATGCGTATAGTTTACCTGCTGCTATGCTGATGCACCTTATGTCTAACCTCACGAATACAGTATATATACTGAATATATAATACTGTTACCGGATGGACATGCTATAGTCACTAGCTATTCAACAAATTATATATATATCTACATAATTATGTAGTGTAGAAACAACCAAAACGATGGAGCTCACACGAAAACTAATTTAATTTCACTAACAATGGCGGACACTCGATCGTCCCCCACCGTCATGTACTGTAGCATTGTTAGGTTTTTTTTTTGCCATGCATTTATTGAATGGCAAAACATCAATAATTCCAGTCCCTCACTTACAGGAACATTAGAGATAAATTGTGAATGAAATCATTCATTGTGACAGTAGTGAATGATTTGCTTATCGGTACATAACTATAATTTCTCAAGACAGATTCAGAGCCCCGCTGACAAAGAAATTGTAGGAAATTAATACAAAAATAAAGATAAAACAGCAGAGGGGCGTTGTTTTTCCTGTTTTCTTGCAGATGGGTTCCCAGATTGGACTGACATTGCAACACTCTGCATGGCGACTTGCTCAATCTTGACAGGCCAGTATTGGCCCGGGTTCCAGCCGACCTACCTTTATGGACAGCGCATACAGATGGTTCAGCATCACGTGGTTTGGTTCAGGCAAAAGTGCAGGGTCACACTGCCATGTGTGAGTGAGAGAGAGAGAGAGAGAAAGAGAGAGACAGAGAGAGAGAGCTCAGTTATCAAATATATACGGCATATATGACAAATTGCCCTGTTCCTGTTGACAACAGAGCCCCACACACATCCATGTAACCGCTTTTGGCAATAATGGTATGCGGCAATTACAAACGTACATTTAATACATTCTGGGGTCCTTGGCATGAGAACGTTGTAAGACACACAGAGGAGGAGACTCAAAGATATTTTGGTGTCCTTGTTAAGAGAACGTTACAGACACACAGAGGAGGAGAGACTCACAGATATGTTGGTGTCCTTGTTAAGAGAACGTTCCAGACACACAGAGGAGGAGAGACTCACAGACATGTTGGTGTCCTTGTTAAGAGAACATTCTAGACACACAGAGGAGGAGAGACTCACAGATATGTTGGTGTCCTTGTTAAGAGAACGTTCTAGACACACAGAGGAGGAGAGACTCACAGACATGTTGGTGTCCTTGTTAAGAGAACATTCTAGACACAGAGGAGGAGACTTACAGATATGTTGGTGTCCTTGTTAAGAGAATGTTACAGACACACAGAGGAGGAGAGACTCACAGATATGTTGGTGTCCTTGTTGAGGATGACCTGAAGCAGGTGAGGGGGGAGGATGGGCGGGGCTTTGAAACGTTCCTCGGGTCTGAACATGTACTGTTCCTGACCGTACGGTCCCGGAGGCGAACTGGACAGATCTGTGGGAACGAACACATGGCTTGAAAATACATTCATAAAGCTACGTTTCAACCTTCATATAATTGGTCCTCACTAATGTTCATGATAAAATACCAATATTTTTTCCCCCACTCTGTCTGTGTCTCATAGGAGAACTGTGGGCAGTTCAGAAACCGTCCTCCATGGGCATCATCGTTAAACAGATTTTTATATATTTTTATATATATATTTTTTTGAAGAAATATTTATATTATCATGAGAACGATGGCTTCCATTTCGCATTGGAACTTTTTCCAGGAGAAGAAAGTCTGCAGTTTCTATTGGCATTGGATTCCCCCATCGATGATGGATGCGCATGGAGGACGGTTTCTGAACTGCCCACAGCCCCTCCCATGAGACACAGAACGTTAGTTCTGAGACTCATGAACGTTAGTGGGGACCAATTATATGACATAGGTTGAAAAGTGGTGAAGTGGTCATTTATAGGATACGTTTATAATAGCAGCGCAGCCTAGGACACTAGGACCCAGAAGAAACTGAAACGCAGCTGCCGTCAGTGTGCACAGAAGCAGACAGACAAACAGCCAGCCTCCGATGAGACAGTGTCATAAAGATAAAGTTAATGACATAAACAAAACGTTTTCAGAGTAAAAAATCTGGCCGCTGGCCGTTGAGATCGGGACAATTTTGGCGTGGTGTGATAAATGAGCGTGACCCAAGTGGTTTCAGTGATCAGAGCAGCTGACCTGATAAGTCGGAGCTTTCCAGGGAGTCCACCTGCAAGGCGTCAAACACCTCAAAGTCAGACTTCTTCACCTGGATGAGGTTGTTGATGGTGCCCAGCTGACTGGTTACCACCGGCTGCACACAGGGAACCAAACAATCAGCCACACCACCGATACATTACACATCACTAGGGGTGTAACCATACATTTTAACAGCGATAATACGATACATATCACGATACATGGTTGACGATACAATACATGGGCGATATTGGTTGATTCTGGCGATACGATATGATACGATTCAATGATTTGAAATCGATATAGTAACTATTTAGCAACTGCATTAAATATGTAAAGTAAATAAGTAAACAGTGATTCTCTGGCAAATAGATGGACAAACCCACACATTGACATGAACACAGAATACCGTACACACATTTTTCGATAGACCAATTGTAGCTAAATAGAATGGAAAAGTAATTAAACCCATCTTTTTCTTTTATCTTCTTAAATACTATGCTGAAGTACTTAGTATTGATTAAACAGATTATTTACAAAACGATTCATCGATTAATTCCATTGACGATACGATACAAATTAAAACCGTTGCCGTTTTCATTTCGATATACTTCGATTTCCTTTTTATTAAAATCAATATTTCGATACAGTTACTATATCGTTACACCCCTACATGTCACAGTACGCCTGGAAAACCAAATCAGATTGAAAACCGACGGGAGGCGCGCCGCCTGATGGTGATTTGAGCGACCGAGCTTAGTCGATCGAGACGCCATAGCGAGTGTTGCAAAATCACCTTCAGTTGACTCAGCGCCGTCCGAGTTATGTCCCGATTGATTGAATTATTTTATCAGTCACAAATGTAAACAGACAAAATGACATTAAAGGATAACACGAACAACATCCTGGGGACTTGCTTGCAATGCTGTAGCGCTGCGTACCTCTGATGGGTCGTGGACCCACTGTCCGTCCACAAAGAACTTGTACTGGTGCTCTCCTTCTGGGAGGTCCAGGATGGCGACAAAGTCATTGTGGCTTTTGGAAAGATTGGAGATAAACCATTTATGCTTGTGCGCAACAAAGTATAAATCTGAAATGATCAACAAAGTATAAAGCTGTAATAAATTCAAGTTTGAGCTATTGCTCATCTGGCAAAGCTTACATACATGGTACAATTTGTATTTAATGGAAAGGTCTGTAGTTAGTTGCGGAATATTAATGGTCCCATAATTTTTTGTTTCCTACCTTTTATTTTTAAATTATTATTATTTCATAACATTCCCAAAGAAAGCAATTGTTTTCATGAATTGATTTCAGTCATTTCATGAAGAAATAAAAGAAAATTCCAAGAAATGCCATATCCTGTATTTGAAAACAAAATGTTCCAAGACATAGTGAAACATTTTCACTAGTTTCTGTCCTGGGCAAACGTTTAATTTCTTGTTGTTGGTTCACGGGCTGAAATGTTTGGGAACCTCTGCTATGCAGAGGTGTGGCGTTTACCTCTTATTGAGGGGGATCTTGGTGCTCCAGTTGTTAAAGGAGCCTGCTATGTAGACCTCCTTCCCCCCACCGGCCCAGCGGATGACCGTGGGTCTGGCCTGAGGAGGACCCGTCTTCACCAGATCGTCCAGGTCAGGATCCTTCTCTCCGGATGTCTGCAGTGAGAAGAACACATCATACTATGGTACAGTAGGTAACAAGACAACTCACCCATTTTCACCTGGGTGAGTTGTCTCGAGGAAAGAGAAGACGACTCGCACAAAAGCTCAGGACAATTGTCTGAACTTTATGTGTGAGTTGTCTCTACTTGGGTGAGTTGTCTCTACTTGGGTGAGTTGTCTCGAGGAAAGAGAAGACAACTCAGAGTCATCACACAAAAGCTCAGGTGAGTTGTCCATTATTCGTACAGTATATAGTACAGTTGCCCAGTGCTCACGTGCCGCTGGCAGGTAAATAAAACTTTTGGGTAGGTGGAATTTGTTTTCAGGTTGCCTGACAGGGAAAGTGCTTGTTTGAGAGGGAACACAACCGTCTATAAACACATCACAACACAAGATATCTGTCTAAAACACCTCCTGAACGTGCCACAGTACTCCGTCTTCTGGTCTGTGGAATGAAAAACAACAGCACTTGGTTGGCGGCAGGCCAGGCACTGTACCTTGGACTCTGGGCCGTGGGTGTTGAAGATGTTGGGGTCGTCGGTGCTGTCCACCATGATCTTGCCGCTGGGCTCATGGTCTTTGTGGCTGCCGCCACTGTCGGAGCGGTGTGTTTTAGCACCGTGGCGGTCCCCAGACACTCTGTCGCTGGTGTTACCCATGACGATTTAGCTGTAAAACATCATCATACACGCGTTGTCACTGGTGTTACCCATGACGATTTAGCTGTAAAACATCACACGCGTTGTCACTGGTGTTACCCATGACGATTTAGCTGTAAAACATCACACACTCTGTCACTGGTGTTACCCATGACGATTTAGCTGTAAAACAACACTCTGGGAGTCGAGTGTACAAATGGAACCAAATGGACCCATAAGGATCAGTTGGTTCCATTTGTACAGTCTCAGAGTTACAGTCCTGTACGGAAACCTCTATCGTTAAAGGGAACCGTTAAGGAATCGGATCATTAAGTTACAGATTGTTAAGGAACCGGAATCGTTAAAATGTTCCCATCCCAACCCTAGTTACCCATGACAATTTAACTTTAAAACATTATTGCCACTGTCAATGGTGATACAAATATGTTTTCAAAAATTACAAAAACAAAACTACACAAACTATCACCCCGGCCCAAAAGGAGTTCCCGTCTTGAAAGGCAATAAAAATAAAATCACACTTGTGAAGTCAGGGGCTCTCTCTTAGTTATCATGATACGGAATATCACATTCCGTGCTCAGCCAATCAGCTGAGCCCACGCTGTGCTCATACAGACAGACATACTGTACAAAAAAAGCTGTGCATAGCAGGGACGCCCCTCCTAAATGGGGTAGAAAACATTACTGATGAGACAGAAAACAATGCTTTCAATTGTGGAATGTGTCTTTCCTGCAAGCCAGAATATTAAGATTATCTAACATATTAATTGTTAGACATGAATCGTCATTTGGTCTAATCTGGTCACTCACTCGGTCCTGAACTAACAGCGAGTTTAAGATCGCTCGACCGTCTGACGTGCGACGTCACCGGCGAATGGCTCGGTGCTCGATATATAAGCCTTGCGGCTGTCGGAGCCCATGCTACGACGGCAGAAAACAGCTTTTGGCGTCTTGTTAACAACGTCGACGACAGGGGAGGTGCATGTACGTGTCTGTCACCATGGGAACCAGAGACGCCAGTGGAAGGGGTGGCGCCCCGTCGTCGCCGTTGTCTGTTTTTCTTAACTATTTGAATGAATGAATGGTTTATTTCGATATTTCTTTCAGATAACATTTCATCTTGAGCAAAATTAATTTCAGAATGATTGAAAAGGCATAGGCAGAAGCTTATAGCTTATAAGTGCCTATCCTTATCACACTAATACACCATGTGAACATACTTAACGAACAACAAATTGTGCAAAACAAAACAAAAAAGAAACTGAACAAAACTATAACAAGGAGAGAAAACAACAGAAATTTGGGCTTCTGTGGCAACAAGAAGCCCAAAACAACGACAACAACAAACATTCAAAAAACTTTGAATAGTGGGCTCTGGGGTGAGCTAAATCATAAATGAAATTCAAAGCGAGGAGGAGTGCCAGTCTGCCAGACCAATCTTGTTTTGGCTGTGGCAGATCCCTCCGTCAGGATAAAACTCGACACATGACATAAAAGTTCTAACATCAGTCATTATGCTACTATAGCTCCTAACATATTATTAACTCCTAACAATAGAACATTAGAGCAGAATTGAACAGCTGCAGTAGAAGATACGACATCACAGACATGAAGACATTAACATAGACCAGTGGTTTTCAACCCTTTTCATTTCAAGGTCCATCATTTATTTGGAAATTGAGCCAGGCACGGACCACGATTTTATGACATTTATAGCCTCTCTAATTTATGACATTTAGAATGTGGAATATTTTGTCACAATTCCATGCTGTATTGGTGTGGTATCATTTAGGAGAGACAATAACAGGCAGACAATTAGAATTCTTCTACATTCCCTAATAATTGTGTGGACTATCTCAAGAGTTAAATATCGATAAGGGTCCATTTGGTTACCAACTCCCCCATCCTTTAGCTGGGGACCACTTGATACGCCCTCAAGGACCACTGGTGGTCACAGGCCCTGAGGCCCAGACCACTGGTTGGGAACTATGGTTGAGAAGAACTACCGATAAACAATGTTATAAATGTTTATTATGATGTTGAGTTGTTGACAAAAATCATTGTCAATTAGAATTGTCTGTCTGTCTGTCTGATTGATTGATGAATTGATTGATTTAACCCACGCCCTTTTCCCCTCCATTGTATATTTTTCTTCTCCCTTTTACCTCCACTATGATTTCCTGCTTTTGGCTTTACAGAAGTGATTATTTGTACGTCTCTAATTGTTTTGATGAAATAAACATGGTGGACAGAAATACTTTATGGTGTCGTCCACTCACTGTCAACAGTATTGTATTGAGGTGTACCTGAAAAGTACTGTATTGTTTTGAGCTGTGCTTGGAATGTACTGTAATCCTCCAGTCTGTTAATACAATGTTCAATCAATCAATCAATCAATCGATTGATTGGCCAATGTGCCAATGTGCATTGTGCAATTGTAATTTCTTGAAATGAATAAGGTTTGACAGACCGATCGAGAAGCAACAAGTTTCAGCTGACCCTGCATTGCATCGTCATAGCTAACATTAATCCTACCTTATATACACATACACACACACACCGACACACACAACCACTACAAATGAACACAAACACAGTCAATGAATAATAAACGTCTTTTTAAATATATAGCCCCGTTTCGAAGCTCACAGTTATATTCACAGCATACAGACAGATAAGCTTTGCTCGGACTGAAACAACGTCTATTTTTAGCATCGCTCAATTAGCTGCGGTTAGCTACTAGTAAAGCAAAGTTCCAATACATAAATAAACATCGCAGCTCAAGCAACATATCATATATTACTACGTAGTTATGTCAAAACCATTGCGAAATAACTGAACTCACCCGTAAATAATGTTTATTTTTTTTACTAGAAGACCCTCCTCCTCTCTCCTTCAGCATGGAGTTCTAACTACGGCGTCCCGGTTAGGACAAACATGACAAGCTTTGCTTTTTTCTTGACCACAGGCGTGTGCTCCGTTTTAATGGCCAACACCGCCCTCCAGCGGACATTTACGGAGTAATATTTGAATGTGGGCAACTTTGATGGTGGGAGAGAGGGCCACTATTTCCAAAGAGGGATTCACATCCCTCTATCGATCCCTCAATCGATCATTCACTATTAATGCATTAATAGTTAATTGATACGTTTTGATAAGGTTATCGATCGATGAACCGGTTTGTTGATAAGCAGCGTTTTTGTAAAAAAAAATTCTGAGAATCTTAATTTCCCTCAATGTCTAACATACAAATCTACATTTTGCTGATATACAATTATACAGAAATAAAAATGGCATATTTATATCCCTTAAAGGACCACTTCACCACTTTTCAACCTATCTTCATATTGGTCCTCACTAATGGTTCATGATAAAATGCCACTGTGTCTCATAGGAGGACTGTGGGAAGTTCAGAAACCTTCCTCCATGCGCATCATCGCTAGACAGATTTATTATTTATAAATATTTTTTTGAAAAAATATTTATATTTTCATTATCATGAGAACGATGGCTTCCCTTTTCGTATTGGAACTTTTCAGTAAA
>OOFJ01120867.1:0-12778 GCA_900323375.1 Benthosema glaciale | reverse complement strand
GCAACAGGACAGATCTACTGCGTTGTGTGTTGCAAAGATGCGTCATGCGACATGCGTGTGTGTTCACCCCTTAGGTTCACCCATGCAAGATGTCCATCTCCATCATCATCATCATCATTCTTGCCAAATGCTAAACATCAATCCACACAGACACAGCACACACAAATCCCCCCCACCCTATACTATAATCTCATTCTATCCACGGGCAATGGATTCATGAATTCCCCCGAAAATGTAATGTAATCTGTGCGTTTATATTTCCATGATGATAATAAAGGTCAGTGTACATTACAAACTAAGATTTCTGAATGGAGTTGATTGATATAGCATTTTTATTGTGATGTTTAGGATTAAAGCGTAATTTATAAGTATAACGGGGAGGATCTCCATATGGGGATCCCCATTACGTGCGTCACTCACACGCATGCAGCACGCACGCAGCCACCCAGGAGCCGCACACACTCACTCACCTTCCTGCTTCTGCTGGCTTCGGCCCCCATTTCTGTGACAGCAGGCTACCCAGCCAGGGGATCAGGTCCGACTCCTCATCATCGAATGTCGTCCACCACCCCCTCTCGGCTCATCCATGCAGTGCAGACAGCACCACACAGGCTCACGCACGGACGTGTGTGTGGGTGGGTGTGTTCAAACTCTACTACTATAGCTGCTAATCTCTATTCATTAAAGTGTCGTTTCATTCACTTTCAACTGTCGGGGTTGTGTAAACTGTTATACTCTCTTTTTCTGTGTGAGAGATATGGCGACACAAACAAGTTAATCCCCGCAACGTCGTCACTCAGATTCGTCCGCCCACATCTTCATCTTCCAATGAGAACGTAAGCCCGTTTCGTTTAGCGGTGGCGTGCACTGTGTGACTGCACGCACGCACACACACACGCACATAGTCAGTCACACGCACACACTAGTGCATGCACTCGTGGTCGTGCTGTAGCCAGCCAGAAAGACACACATCGACGCATTCACATTAGTGTCACTTTTGCCATGGCTTTACCAACGATAAAAATAATAATAATCTGGTCCATAGTGTCTTTTGCAAGTTGCACTGTTGCAGAGACGAAATTAGAAAGGTTAAACTGCAACTACTGGAAAACAGTGGTTGTTGCATCTAAATTACATGAAGACAGGATAGATTTCCCCATGGTTTGAAATTAAAATTGGTTGTTCCATATCTTCTTGCAACATATGTAGCCGCTTTAACAATGGACATAGTTTTATATTCACTGACCTATGGTTTTAACATTTGTCCTTTTGTTAGTTATTGTTCAAAGCATGTTCAGGCATTGTAATAGTAGCCTAAGCCTACCAATAGCAATCTTGAATCTTCCCAATACTGACCACTTTAATGTAATCATGAATGTGCCTTTCTTCTTTAAAACAAGACAGTGAGTCCATTTCCTTGTCCAGCAGCAGTTTAAAAGTAGTTCATACTGGGCTGGCAAATTACTTCACTGAAAGCACATCATATAGCCATAGGCAAAGGCCTGTACCAATGAACAGCCACAAATGAATGCACTAGAATTAGCTGGAGTCCAATCTGGAAACAGAAAAGAAAAACAGCATCATCTGCCGTTTGTTTCCTTCTCTTCTGGAGAGATTAGCTGTGACAGTCAAGTCATACATGAAGTACATTCATAAAAATAAACATGACATGTTGACAGCGCAAGTGCCTTTTTATTTTTTTGGGACTCGGAACATAAAATGTCAACAGTGCTATCATTACATTTTTTTTTAAACATTCTTTCAACTTTCTTTGTAAAGCAAATGCATGGTCACAGCTACAAAACAAAACCAACAGCTGGGCCTTAAATAAACAAGTAGAAAAAGGGAGCTTTTGATACAAGAACTGGTTGCTCTTTGTGGGTAGGGTGGGAGATTAGGGGCTCAGGTTCAGTCCTCATCATCCCAGTCATTCTTTCCCTGCTTGGGCGCTTTGGGTCCCCCTGCTGGTTTGGCCATGATGATCTAAGAGGAGAGAAGAGAGCGTCAAACAATGTTTTCCCACACAAGTAGAAAGCATTTTTTCTGGGGATCCAGACTGCTGGCTATACCTGCTAAACCCTAATTTATGCTGCACATGGTGTCAATAGCCGCAAATAACAGATTTCCAGATATACAGTTCAAAGTATCAGCTATTGTCACTGTTGTGCAAAATTTAAATTAGGCTTAAATGAAGCACAAATAAAAATAACAAAAACGAACAAGTTCCATGTTCTCCAGCTCATCAAGTGACAATTGAAGCTCAATTGATACCTTATATTTTGTCTACCTTCATCTTTATCAACAAATCACCACCTGAGGTAAGGTGCATCTCTCATTTGCATTTCTCAGAAATCTCCTGATGGTATAAATTGGGACTATCAAGAACTGCAACTTGCAATATTTCCATTTCTTCAATATCTGTAGCCAAGTGTTGCAGTTAAAATGGATCTCTGAACACATGCATCATGCAGCCACACCATATCCGAGTTCTGTGCAAGACTTTGAAGTGATTTAGTCTCATAGGTCAGTGACACACCTCGTGCATATTAAAAGTGCAATTGAAAACACAAGACTTCTCATTTCTATCTATTGCATTTTTCCATTTCTAAATAATAAAACACCATTGTGCCGAGTTTAGCGTCACACACATAAAAGTACAAACTAATGTTAGTATAGTGACAGGCAGTCAGTTGGAACACAACATTTCACCCAGAGTGTCTGAGTTAGGTCAGTATATTGGTGCAGCATTTCGCCCTCGGTGTCAAACGCACACACATTCCAGCACCTGCTGAGTGAGACGGGTGTGCTTTTTGTGCACACCCTTAATGGTGAGTCTCAAACTTATCGGGCGCCTCATCGTAGTCATCCTTGTCCCAGTGGCCTCTCTGTTTGGGGGTTTTGGGTCCCCCTGCAGGCTTGGCCATGATGATCTGATCATATACATACAGTGTACAAATTTATAACTTTTCTTTTTGTCAGGTATTAATTATTTTCACCTCTGCCATGCCTTCCATTCTGAGCGCATTTGCTTGAGGCCAAGATTACCCCAGTTCCATGAACCAAAAGTGAAAGCCACGAACGTTGGATCTACCGGATCGCATATCTACCGGCAAGTCATCCGAAACAGAAACATTGGTCGTTTCGATTAGAATCGGACTCTGGGATTAGAATACGAAATAAAGGCATGTGGAAACGGTAAACGGACTGTGACTCAATGGGCTCAGCCATTTCGATTTTCAGGTCATGGCCATATTGCTCCCTGGGAGGAAACGGACATGTACAACATCCTGGTCTCCATTGCGCATGTCTGTTTACTCCCAGGGAGCAATATGGACTCCACCGTAGTACGGAAGTATGGTCTTCGCTTCATCCTTGGTCATGGCCTGTGTACATTGCGCTAGCACTGTAGAGCTAGCCAGATGTAGCTTAGGGGCCTACATTAATCAATATAAAACGCCTTAAGACGCGTATACACGTCCTAGGCATCCTACGGTTTTATTTGATAAGACTTGTATACACGTCTTAGGCATCCAATATGTAACAGCCTTCCATACTAGTCCTTGTTGACCAAATATTTTGGTATGCTTTGGCTTCATTAAAAAATAAAATGTACAAATACGTGACACAAGATCACAATCTGGATCTGTCCCAAAAAGGTTTATTCATTATTTACGTGACCATTTACCCTGCTGACTAGGGTTAATGCCTTTAACTCTCATCTTCCACTTAGTAAGTCGTAAATTGTATTATTAATACCCTGCATTTTGCTCACGGAACATGTCCCTTACATGAAAAGCAAGCAACTGCTTGAGAAACCACCAATGAAATATGGTCATAGAGAACATAACTTAAATAGCACAATCAATAAAACAAACAGTGAAAACACCAAGCCCTGTTTTGAGTTTACACATACATACGTATGTAGTGCCTGTGTGTGTATATGTGTGTGTTTGTGTTTGTGTATGTATGAGTGGGTTACCCACCTGGTCCACTCGAAGAACTGTGACGGCAGCGTTGGTAGCCAATTTGATGCCCCAGAATTTGACTAGGTAAGGTTCCAGGATACCAGCTTCTAGCATGTCCTTCAGGACAGGACCGTCTGCCTACATCACACACACATACCCCCACAATTAGTCATAAGGTCTGAAATATAGTGTATGTAATGGTAAGCCTTTATGCAACAAAATACATTCAATAAGTATTTTACATCCGAAGATGGGGCGCAATTTCTCAGACAACAAAGTGTGTCACACGATTTAACATCTGCGCTACTGCACAGTGAGTACACAATACACATACCTCAATGTCGAAGCCCATGTTTTTGTTTCCCTCATGATGCGCAGCGTATAGATTAGAAATGAGCTCATTGCCCTTGACGCCAGAATTCTCTGCCAGGGCACGGGGCACAGCCTCAAAGGCTTCAGCAAACTTCTTAATGGAATACTGCTCCAGACCCGGACATGACTAGGGAGAAGGAGAGACAGGACATTGGTAGACACAGAAAAATCCTGACTGTTAGCTTAACTTTGAGAGTGTAAAGATAGTCCGTATTCCATTATTACTGTGCTGGAAATGCAAGTCTTAAGGCTTGTCAAATAACTATAACGATAATTATGTCAGCGTCCACACAAAAACCTTTACAATATGATATCTGGTTCCCCTCAAGATAAAATGATAATGGCCCAAGCAGCTAGCGTAGCCATCTGCATAATAATACTGTACACATCCACCCATTCATAGAATACAGTAAATGGTTAACTGTAAACTTCAATCAATTCTGTGTACCTCTCCATATGATGTAATCTGTTTGGCTAGCTCAATCTCAGTGGCTCCGGCCCCAGGTACCAGACGTTTGTCCTGGAGAAAGGAAATAACCATGTTTAGAATGTTGCTGTTGTGAACAACGCAGATTCAACAGATTTCTCTGGACATTTTAGCAAAACATTTGCCATTATTCACCTTCTGTTTTAACACTATTCTACCAGTCCAATACTGCACCAAAAATAAGTGCAGAAAAATATGGACACATCTGTATTAGAAAGATTTGAGAGTGCTGCATGTGTCCTTGTGAAAAGGGACTTACCCTGACGAGGACCTTGAAGGTGTTGACTCCGTCATCGATGGCCCTCTCGATGTCATCCATCCGATTCTCAGTGGACCCTCTGATCACCAGTGTGGATATGGCGCCATCTTCTTTCTCTGTTAACAATTATTTTAGAAAGTGTTTTAAAAGGTGCAACACCTTCTGGAGAAATAAAGGTCCAGGCCTGAGATTCTTACCATGTTTGAAGACGACCACCTGCGTGTCTCCCATCTCTGAAATGTAGACATTGTCACAGTGACCCATCTCCTCTGGAGTAGGAGCGGTCTGCAACACAGCAAAACTATTGTCAAACATGGCTGATACATACAGTATACCAGTTAGAGCCTCACATTCTGATTGGCTGAGACAGGCATTCTGATATCTTCCACTAACCGCATAAAGAACGCATGCACCACATGTGGTTTACGTTGATATTGGCACAGATGCTCATTGCTCACAGCAGATGTATTTAAACATTTATTCATGTTTAAATACATCTGCAATTTCAGCTAGTTAGATTAGTCCATTTAAAAAAATGAAAATGAACCACTGCTAATGCTATATTAAATGTTTCGTGGTAGCCATGGAGCTATTTGGGCCACCTTTCTAGTTATCTATGCGTGTAGCCTAGCTTGGTAACCATGGAACTATGAAAGCCACAATACCAAATCAAATTGATTAATTTGGTGCTGCATCAGTGCCATTTCCATAGTCAGATTAAAAGGTGCTCTTGGGTATTGCCGTTATTGTAATATTTTAACACAGATGAGACTCTTGAGAACTCACCAGCCTGGGGAGTGCAACAGCTCCCAATGTTTTGCATAACCTTCTGAGGTCCCATTTAGAGTTCAACCTGGAGGGGGACATAAAAGAGTAAGTTGAGCCATATGTATACTTAGTTATGCAGCAGTGTTGTGCACCACCAAGCAAAGCGTGCTGCGATTTGATGCGTGCTGAGCTTGTAGATTGGCTATTTTGGGATTTACTAAGAAGGGCTGCAGTGTCTCATAAGGTCAGGGCAAACTATTATCTTATTTTGAAATGTGCATTTATCAGCACCTTACCGGGAGCTCTTACTCAGTTTATGGACGTTAAAAAAAAAGAAAAACACATGGACACTCATAAATTACATCTACAAGATAAATTGACTTGATATTATTATTTTAACTCAAAATATCACTAAGAACCATGTAAAAATGCTATGATAAAGCTAGGGAGCTGAATCATTTTAACTCATTCTGATTAAAAACGACACTGGACGATCAAAAGTCCCAGATCGTCTAGATTGACACTGAACGAGTTATTATTATTATAATGCATCAAGCATCAATACTATCATTTTTACTGGTTCTTGGCATCACCGTCGCCTAGCAACCATCATTCAATATTTTCCATCCGTCTACACTAGTCTTAGCGACGATCATTAGCGTTTATTTCGGAATTGAAGCTCAGATTGAGATGATCGATGTTTTAGGAGCTCAATAACAAATCCCTGCGGCATCGGCGTACTATATCAATGCTTCTGATGAAAGCGAAAGTAGCTCCCGGCTGCCCTGGAAATGACCGATTGTTGCTTCCGGTTCACCGAATCAGCTCCTGATTCCTCAAAATAAGACCTCGGCGGCCGAAAGGCGTGGCAATTTGCGACTAAACTTGACCGTGAACGTGGTGGGGAAGGAATGAAAATGCCATTCTTATAAAGTGCCACTTATAAAGATGCTACTGATTCGGATCAAGTCTTTCATCTGGTTTGATCACCAACATTTCAGAGATGTCATATTTTTCCTACCTGACCACCATGAGTTGGTACTTGTTGGCATAGTGCAGTGCCATATCAGCCACCTTGCCTCCAGTCACCACCACGTTGGCACCGGCTTCTTTGATCGCTTTCACTTGTGCCTCCATCATGTCCTCCTCCCCCTTACTGAAGTTCATCAGCTCCTCAGCATTCTTTAGCAATACTGTACCCTAAGACATGGAGAAACAGAGAGCATGTTCAGTAAAATATTGAGTTTAAGTTAAACGATAAACACATCTACCAATGGCAACCCTATAAATGTTGTTGAGAGCCTTTACTGTTGTAAAGCACTAGAAAAATAATTGAAGCCTTCCTTACCTTGGTCTCTGTCACCATGCCATCAAACGGGCAGGAAAAAACTGCAATCTTGGCGTCTTTTACTGATGTGACGTCTCCCTCTGCCTCCTTCTTGAACACCATGCCGTGCAGCATGGTGGAAGCCGTCAAACCGCAACCCTTAAGACACCACAGATAGCATTTTAGAAGAGGGCCAACATCCACAGATTCTTTTTAGATTGTCTTTAAGTATACAATGCCACACTCACCAAGATCTTGCATACTCTGACGCTATCAACATTGAAATTGCCGGATTCTGGGAAAATAGAGACTGCAGCAACAAAAAGAACAAAGAATTAGGTGCAAATTAAAACATTTTGTCGTCACAAAGACCACGTAATCCAATTAACTTTCTTGGTTTCCTCAATCATTTAAGCAATTCCTCAATTATTTTCTAATAACTTATTACTACTAGAATATTTTGTGGACTCACCACAGGCCTGGGCAATGAGGTTGGCGAGGAAGTCTTCGTTGCCATACTGTTTGCTCATGACGGCTGGGCGGATCATAGCTGTGACCTCGTTCAAGTCATGGAGGTCCTTGGCTGAAGCACACACACATTCTGGCAGGATCTCCAGTGCCTTCTTCATTGCCATCTCGTAGCCCTCAATCACCTACAAGACAAAGTAGGATAGGGAGTTATCAGTTGTTGAGTATGATTGTGTCATTTCAAAATCCATGATGTTTGTCTTCAATAAAAGCTCATCGACTGTGTATGTATGAGAAACACTGAAGTCCAGCTACTGGCTTTGTCTTATGATTCTGTAAAACTATAGGAGTATAACTTACCTCAGACACAGACAGACCCATTCTGAGTAGCTCTTCTGCCTGCTCCAACAGAGCACCAGCGAACACCAACACAAAGTTAGTCCCATCACCGACCTCCTGTTCCTGCATGTGGGAGGCCATCACAATCATCTTGGCAGCTGGATGTTGCACCTGTAAATGACACGCGAGAGGATAATTAGGTTGTTGAATTTAATTCACATTTGAGAGGAACAGGTTTAACAAATCCACAGACTCACCTCAAGTTCCCTAAGGATGGTGGCAGCATCGTTGGTGACAAATAGCTTCTCCAAGTGGTTTATCACCATTTTGTTCATGCCTGGAACGACAACATGCATTATGAAATCAGTATGTAGTATCAAGTGGTTTCACAAAACACAATTTTTTTTTTTACAAGAGCTTATAATATTTATGACATTTACCATTTGGCCCATAAGCTGTGCGTGTGGTCTGAGCCAGCTCCTTGCATGCATGGATGTTACGGTAGACTGCTTCCTCAAGTCCCGAATAGTGCTGAAATGAGCAAAGACACAATGAATCAATACATGGGAAAGGCCAAAGAATGTGTCTTGGAACACCGGTTCTCAACATGCAGTCTGGGGACCACCATGGGCCCTTGTGTGGTTTCCAGGGGGTCATGAGCCAAACTAAATTATTGATGGTCAACTAATTGTTGAGAGGATACTCAAGAGGGTTTTTGACTGTAGATTGGGGTCCCAGAGGCAAAAATCACATGTGTGGTGCACTGTAATGCACATCAAACTGGGGGGTCCTAAAATGAAAAAGGCCTGAGAATGACAGTAGATATCATACAGAAGTGTAATTACGACTTTCGATCCAGTGTATGGCTAGCTTCACTGGAGATGCAAACGAAGCCAACGCCTAACGCCTGGCCCCTTTCGGAACCGGCATCATCCCAAAAACAAAAACATTATACAGGGTGCTGAAAGGGGCTAGGCAAAGCCGCAGTGCCCAGCCCTTAGTTCATAATGTATAGTAAGGGCACTGTCTAGCACGAAAAAGTAATATTAACGTCAGCTGCAACAAATGGGGATTTCTGCAGCCTTATATTAGTCTTAAATAAAATGTATCCCAACTTTCCTGAGCATCACTTGAAAGATTATTACTCGCAGCGAGTAGATTTAGTCGACTAAAATCTTATGACATTTAGTCGACTAAAACTAGACTAACACTAAAACATTCCAGGTGACTAAAATGTGACAAAAACTAAATGAATCCCAACTTTTCTGAGCATCACTTGAAAGATCATTACTCACAGTGCGTGCGATGGCTCAGATTTATCTACAATGGGAGGGTGTATCCTGCTCTACAATGGCTAATCGCTAACAAGTGTGTGCGGCATATAATGTGATGTCCACGGGACACACAATCCGTAAAACATAATATCCTACAAGGAGTACAATGAGGAATGGATACAGTAGTTGACCGACTAAAAGTCGTGGTGGTCCCGCATGCTGACAGGTTGGGCCTAGCGGTGCTTCTAGAACTCTCCCCACATGATGATGATGACAGTGTGCCCAATGACTGCGCTGCTTCCTCAAGATGCTAGCTAAAGAAGCTAGCTCTCGAAATCACAAAATGTCTCGTTTTAGACTCGTTTAACTCCTTTCGTCTGGGCTACGCGAGTCTCACCTTAGCACCGTCCTTCAACATCTGGGCAAAGCCCGGAGCTTTGGGTACGTGGAGGGCCATTTTCCGGTGTTTTGCAGCTCCGTGTATCCAAGGGAAGGTAGCTGCAGCGTGGGGTTCGGCACTGAGCACAAAGCCGGAGAGACAGAACGGAGCGGAGAGGAGGAGCCTATACAGCGTCACGCTCTTGGTTACTGACGGGAAGAAGTGAGAGACAATCTTGGAAAATAGAAAATGGGGACGTTATTGCATAGTTCCACCACTTGGCTACACCATTGCCTTCAGTGGGAGAGGAGTCACCTGTTTAAATGGTCTGAATAGGAATAGTATAGTTTTACAGTGGTTCCCAAACCTTTTCATGACAAGGACCCCTAAAATGACACTCATTTTAGTCCATTTGTACACTCTCGGTTACAGACCCATAAGGGTCCATTTAGTTACAAACTATCATTTAGCTGGGGACCCCCTGGAACTCCCTCCCCAGACCCCACTTTGGGGACCACTGGTATAGTACTCATGTATGCCATACATTTCCATTTAGTTGTACAAACAGCTTTGCTGCAACAAGGAATTATCTATGATAACAGTAATCGTAATCATTTGATATCTAGCAAGTCACTTTTTGCTTCAGTTGTGTAATATTAAAAATCAACAGGAATTGTGTTTTTTTTTCTAAAATAGTTTATTGCTGTGTACGTGTACATAGTTACAAAAAAGGTTTACAATTCATTCCTCTCCCTTTGTTTATTTAAGACAAACTGGAAGCTAGTCGTCAATATATATAAAATTATACTAAAAAGGTCACAGGGTGCTTGAATCACAGTCCCCATAGTTATATATGGCTTCATTACATCAACACCAATGAATGAGATCAAGACCTTCACATCTTCCTGGATACTACTGAATCATTCATGTATAATGTATTGGTCTAACAAACAATATTCAGGTCAATACAGGCTCCAACAGAGAAACATACAAAAATAAAAGTGTCTTTCATAGTACGTATACTACAGTATATATACGTAGTTTGGCAGGATCAAACCCTTAAAAAGGTGTAATAAATGTTAGTTATTAATTGCATACTTAATAGAACAGAGGCAAATAGGCCCTGTCATAAAGATATTTAGTGTTAGTTTATCACATAGAATTATGGTCTCATACAATGATTTCTAATTGGGTATTAGGACAGTTTCTATGAGAATAATGTGATTCAGGGCTGGACAATATATTGATATTAAGGTATTGTGTTATTTATTCACAAAACAGGCAAATAGCTCCTGTCACAAAGATTTTGTGTTAGTTTATTATAATTTTGGTCTCATGATTTCCAAGTGACGTTTCAGCCACTTTCTTTGAGCATAGCTTGAGTTATATGACACTTTGTCTGAGATTTTGAAGTGGCTTCTTTTCATTGTGATACAGGCTGCATTGGTGCATTATAATATTTTTCTGAAGTTTCCTGACTGTTCTATGATTTTCCTTTACCCATTTAGTTATACACATTTCTAGTGCTTATCAAGAATCGTGTTAAATATGTAGTGTATATGCACCAATAGCCAGCTTCACAATATTGTCACGATATTTGGTCAAAAATATATTTTGATTTCATCCACATTGCCCAGCCCTAGTGTGAGTACAAAATACAGTATTTAGGGAAACGTAACTTGCAAAAATTTGGTCATAAGCCCAAAAAGACCAGGAAAACATGCTCATTGTGTGACGAGCATAGAGAGAACATAAAGCACAACACTTTTCCCAGCTGTGACAGAATGATCACAGAAGTAGCAGCTATAACACGTACATACTGTAACATATACCAACATAGGAATCCCTTTGGCAGCTACGCCAACAACACAAGCTACATTGAGACGTGTAAACACACAAGAAAATGACAGCAACGCTGGTCCCGTTTACATAAAGTATGTAGCTACTACCCATGAAGGTCCACATAAACCATAACTGCAAATGTAACAGTCAGAATGTATAGAAATTGTCTACAAAAAAGGTCCATTTGTTCATTTAAAGTAAACAGACATTTGTTTCAGTTAGGCTTGTGGACGCTGTTGACAGCTGTGTGTGCCCAGCCTCCTAATGTGTGCGAGAGGTTTGCAGCTCTGCGTGAGAGGTTGGAGCGGCTGAGTTTACCGCTGGGGTCCAATCTTCTCCTGATCATGCCCCCATAATGATCCACTGCATTGGTCTTGGTAGGTGCTCTAAGGAATAGTGGAGAGGGAGAGAGAGAGAAAAATCTATCAAAATGTCAAAAGAGCACTTCTGAATTAGTGTATGTTAGGGGGGCTGCATGCTGCATAACATGACAACAGGAATTAATGACAATATATTGAGGAAATGCATATCATGCCAATAGATTATAGAATAGAACATTACATCGTCCTAGTCCAAGTATGACATAAGAGTTATGTTGGGATTGGGAAATAAGAAAAAGTTGGGGTTGAAGGCTGAAGAGGCCAGTGAAGTAAGATACAAGCAGACGAGCATGTATTTGTCTGTTGAAAATGTGAGCATAGTAAAACATCAAGAAGAACAAACTTTGTATTCTGGCTGTCAGGAAGCACTCTGAGAATTCAGATGAGCAGCCCCATGCACTGTCATGCATCCAGCAAGCCATCGCTCAACCATGCAGTTTTTTGACACTGTCAAATGCTCTTAATATAGCATTATTAGCAGCAAATGTACCTTCATCCCTACTCTGCAATTTGGGAATAGTTGAACTGCCTGTTGTAGGGAGGGAAATAAATACTGATGTGAAATACTGTCTGTTACATTTATAAAAATGTAAATAATCCATCCATGTTTTTCACTTTCAGCCATATTATAGGACAATGTAACTACACATGAATTTCACATAAACATAATAAATAGCGTATGGTTGTGACTGCGACATCATCATGCAATTCCGGACGTTATCATATCTGATTGCATTAAACGTTAAACTCAGTTTGCCACTCAATGTATCATTTGTCACTCACATACGCGTATACCCTCTAGTACATACTGTACAATTCTTAGGGATGAGAGGCCAAGAGAAGGATGAGAGGCCAAGTTCATTGCCTGAGCATGTTTCAAATGAGTGTCAACACAGGAAACACACACACACACACACA
>OOFJ01120859.1:0-11347 GCA_900323375.1 Benthosema glaciale | reverse complement strand
CTGGGGAGAGTGGTGCGTCGGGGTCGGGACGGGGGAGTGGCGCTGCGAGATGGGCGAGTGCCGTGGAGACACGGGGGAGTGGCGCTGCTGCTGGTGGTGGATAGGAGAGTGAAGATGGACTGCAGGGGACACACAGAGGATGAATCAAACAAAACACTATTTACACAACCATTTCTGACTAGAAGTCCTAAGAGCTCCTCACACAGAGGCAACACATTGTATGTCGGTCTTAAGGGACCACACTGGCTTCCATTTTCTATTCCCGGCTTTGGTACATATCCAGACCATTATGAATTTCCAGCGTGTGAAAGATTAAGCGTTCAGATCCTAGTAACAGAATAAATAACTTTTCCAAAGTTCACCAACCTTTTTTCTTACCAGGCCTAAGGCTTCAAGCAGCAGCTGCAAACCAGTGAGGTCTCTGTGCGGCCCAGTGAGCCAACAGAGCCGACTCGTGCCAAAACACAGGACTGTGTTCACGAGCCAGTATAGGAGATAAGTTATAGTGGTGGAGGACCGAGGACTGTGTTTGCGTAGTAAAAGAAGGGACAGTACTGCCCCTGAGTGCCAACAGAATAGACCAGCTCACTGGGCCAAAATGGGACCTGAACCCTGCCAAAATGTCTGTAGCCCCAGGGTACTCAAGTAATATTAAGGCATCCCTGGCTGTTGATAGCGTAGCTCCTCCAAACTGTGCAATCTCAGTACGGTGGCGTTCACACTTGAAAGGAGAAGCAGTGGGGTCGTTTCCAACTGCTTTTTTTTCCTGCTTTAATTGAGTGGCTGCGACGGTGCTTCGATTATTTAGGTTTTTTGGATGTGATGAAAACGCTATTTTTGAGAAATCGTAAAAATGTGGCGCAAATCTTTCTTTCCCAGTGAACGCTTTTAACTCAAACATTTGCTTCTGGGAGGTCCCTGGAACAACATATTTTGAAATGGAGGTCCGTGGCCAATTACATAATTCTGGGGGTCCTTGACATGAAATTAAATTTGCTCTGTATTTTCTTTTTCATCTAAGCACATTGAGTCCTCGCTTGTCGTGTGAAATGTGCTATATAAATAAACTTGACTTGACTTGACTTGAAATAATTTGAAACCCACTGACAGGTTTTTCAGAAAACTGTCATGATTTCAAAGACATTTGTAGAATCGTCTTCAGGTCAAAATGGGTTAATATAAAATTGCATCAGACTGTGTGTGCAGTACAAGGGCCTCTAAAGGGTGGGGCGGTGTTATGTGTGTAGTAGACAGTTACCATGCCATGATGTTACCTAGATATTAGTAAGATAGCTTCAACAGTTATTCCGTGGATTAGAAATTCACATCCAAAATATCCTCAGTGCTGTTGACGTTGTTTTTTAAAGCAAAATACATGGAAATGCTGCTGGAGCCTCTCCTTCAAGCAACCATTCACCTCGGTGACCCCTAAAGAACATGTAAATAAAATAACATTTCCACTGCACCAAGAGGTTAAATCAATAATGTGCTTATATTTATTTTAAAGGGATGTATCAAACTGCCTAGGGAGCATTCAGTATTTCGTGTTAACTATATAACATCATTATGAGCCAGGTTTGGGGTGGAAAGGCACACTTTTTTCAGCTTTGTTTCTATATAAAGGGAAATTAAATGTATTGTTTTGTGGTTGAGGTGTTAAAATGGAGGTGCTCTTTATACTCTCAATCTCAGTACAGAGCCAGCAAAGAGACGACAGACAGAAAACATATAATTGGGTAGAATTCAAATCTCTCTTGTACACTGGCACCCCCTTCAACAAAAAAAGAGTCACAGGTTTTCCACTACCCTGATGAACAATTCATGGAAATGTAAAACTTTTTTTCTAAAGTTTCCATAAATAAGGCGTTTGTGTGGGTGCTTTTTTGGCTCACCTGGTAAGTGCACATACTGTACAGCTATACAGTAGTTCTTTCCACAGCTGGGACCAGGTTCAAGTCCTCTCTTTGCATTAATGTCAGCCTCTCACTCTAACTTAACTGTCAAAATCTCCATAAATATGGACCAACAACCATTTGTTTTGAACAAGAGAAGTGATTCGACAGAGATTCTTCCAGTTGATCTTTACAATAATTGACTGACTGATTGATTGATTGAACACTTTATTCACAGTTTGTAAAAATATGGGTAGCCTGCATTTCAAACGGAAGCACAAGTCGATACAAAAACTGCTACAAGGATAAAACCATAAAAAGCAATAGGACTTAATCAGGGTCCTCCATTTTCAATTCATCAAAATCACATTCACAACATTAAAAAAAAACAAAAAAACAATCAAAACACAGTCTCAACATGCTGTTTGGCAGGACGTGCCATTGAGTTTCTACAATAAAGGCATTGTGTGTGGTGCCTTTTGGTGTGATGTGAGACACAAGCTATAAATTCAACTTGGCACAGGAAGAGTAAAAGTGTTACAAGTTGTGGTGGGGAACTTGATATACTGTAAGCAATAGCGTTTGTGTCCCCTGCCCCAGACATGGTATCTGCCTCTGGACATAATTTTATTTTATTAACTTGAATTAACTTGTTATACATAATGTTAGCCTGTTACAGTGTGATGCAGAGGACTAGGACACTGTTCTCGTTCAAAACAACCCTGCAGAGCTGCAGCTTGAGAAATTACACTGCATATTTTATATATATAACACAGTGTTAAGTGCTAACCTGGACTGGCCTGCTCCTGGGAGGCTTTCCTCAGGATCTCTGTCTGGGCCGAGCTGAGAGCCTGGAGCCGCCCCAGCTCCTCTGTTAGCTCAGTGTAGGCCAGGGCCAGGTCCACCCTGCAAAACAGGAGGAGTACAGCAGTCATCATGACAATCATTACAATCCTTTTCATTAACATGCCTGTATTTTACAGCTACTGTAATATACACTTATAATCATGCCATCTTCAACCTCCAGACAAATATGCTGCCTTTGATGTGACATTACTTCAGCAAACAGGCAGTACCATACCATACCCAGGAGCTAACCCATATGAGAACAAAACTATATAATATTCCAAATAAATTTTAGAGTGCAAATTACAGTGCATAATTGAAGTGCCTAAAATCACACCATGTTATGCAAGATGTGCCGTGACTCTCTCTCTCGGGGGCCGTATTGACAGAGCAGTTCTATTTCCAGAAACATAAACAAGCCTGGATTACTCTTCTTATGTCTTAATTAAACATGACAAAGGTATTTCTTTGCCTTTAGCGTGTTGTCAGTTTATGAAGTGAAACCTCAACGACACAAACTAACCAGTCAATTTGCAATTCACACAAGAACATAATGTGGCTAAAGCAATCCTGACATCGTGAAGCAATGGTTGGGCATGAAACGTCCATTACAAAAGGCAATGTAATAATAGTCTGCAGGCCTGTCGACGACTGATAACCGGCGCGAGATGGCGGGTGATACTAGTTAGTAGTTACATGTGCGGGTAAAAGGCAGAGAGATTGAGATTGCGAGGGAGATGTATGTGGTGGTAGAGGTGGTTATTTGGAGGAAGTGACTTTTATTGCTGCTATAGCTGTCAGACAGCACCTGTAGCCCTCACATCTGATAAGGGAAATCGCTAACCAGTTTCCCCTGAACTCCTCAGTCTTAACTTGCGTTCTACTCGTGCCAGAGAGCGATAGTGGCAGATTATGATGATGATGAAAGACCGAGCTGGTCGGGAAAGATGCTCTGATTTCCGCTCAGTGAGCGCTTTATTCCACAATTTATTAAAGGTGTTAAAACACAAGGGGTGGCATGTGCATGCGTTAGCAAACTGACGCACGCACAGTTCTACCATAGCACTAGCACTAATAAAAATGAATGAATAAATACATACATACTGTATGTATGACTGAAATCTTCATTTCCGCTTTCAGATACAGTAAAGGGATGTCTAAAAGTGATCAATGAAAGTTGATTGCTATATTTCTATTAACAATTATTCACAAAACCTAAAAGAATATGTTTGTTTTTATGTTTCATGGGGATTTGTTTGAGTGAAACTTGGATTTTTAATAACATGGCAGATCTACTAATCATATGACTTACCAGAAGTTTTTCATTATGTATATATATATTTATTTTTATTTTATTTATTTATTTATTATTCTGTGGTTTCATTTGTTTCATTTCTGTTTTGTCTTTTTGTTTTATTTCATGTTTGTGTTTTGTTGTTGTCTTGTCATGGTGGAAGTCTTAATTGCCTGGTGTTTTGGTTGTTCAGTATCTTGTTCACTTTCACAGTTATGCTTTTTGTGTAAAATGGAAATTTCAATAAACAGATTGTGGACATTTTTTTTATTACTATGCTGAATAATAATTTTTTATGATTATTATATTTTTATCCTATTAAGCATTATTCAAATAGTCGATGACTCTGACCCATCCCTAAGTGAATGCAAAAACCTACAAAAAGTCAAAAACAACTATTAAACAGAAAGACATTTCTGGACGAGTAACTAACAGGAGATGTGGTGGTAGATGAGTACCAACGTGTAGTCGGATCTTAAATCTGATAAGGTATACGTCTTATCAGAACCCATAAAACCAATTTAACAAAATCTCTCTCTCTCTCCTGATGACAATCTGTCTCAGCTCATCTCTCCCGTTAGAGATGGCGACAGATAAAAACAACGAGGCCCGACACGTCCGTCTGGGGTTCAACTGCCTAAACGGAGCAACGCAGAGACATAAACCAACCCGCTGCACCGCCGTCAGCAGTACAGTAACGAACAAAAAAAGCAACATATGTGCAGCCTACGCAGCAGAAAACAACACGCTGTCACATTTTAAATGATTACCCTGGCGAGCTTACTCACAAACGTAACCCATTTTTAGACCTGAGGACAATTCTACAAATGCCTTCCTAAATCCTGACAGTTTTCAGTCAGTGGTTCTCAAACATTTTCATGTCAAGGACCCCCAAAAACATATGTAATTTGCCACCGACCCCCAACTGAAAATATGTTGTTCCATGGAGCCCCAAGAAGCTTGAGCTTGTAGATCTGCTATTTTTCAATAGCTAAAGTACAACATAATGGTTGAAACACCAACAGGGGTTACCGCCAAGAATGGATTTTAATTGAGCCTCTGCATGCGCACGCGCGTGTGTGTGTGCGTGCGTGCATGTGTGCGTGTGTGTAATAATGTCAGAGAAACTAAAACTTTTACCAACCGATGTCATCAGGTTGTTTTACTTTATAACTTGAATGTCCCGCTACCATAAGCATTTTTTTTAACATCATCTGCAAAGAGATATACGAATCAAAACGATAATAAAAAACAGTCAATAGTCAAACATTTCATTACAGCCTCTTATAGATTTAAATCTATAGCTCCACCAGCTTGCTATGAGTCAGACCTCACAGGGTGGGCCGCCTATAATACAACCACCTACTTTCCCCCCTGAAACACATTAACGAAGCCATCATCAACATGGCCCCAGGCCCTCTCTCTCTCTCTCTCTGCTCAATGGGACTGTGAGCCGCTACCTGCAGCGTCGACGGATTGACACCATACCGTCGGCATAATGGCACCGTAATAAATACATCCACGAAAACCCATCAACAGCGAAAACGACATGCGCCGCAGCAGCACTCAGACTAAATTACTTACTGTACATGCACTGCCAAAGCTATATCCATATAGTACACGCTGTATTATTTGTCTGTCTGTATCGAACATTTTTGGCCGCGGTCCAAAACTCCCATCCCTTTTATATACACTATATTTTTGAGCTCCTAGTATTCGAGGAGGCATTCTCCTCTCTCTCTCTCTCTCGACAACACAGATTTATTATTTGTCAGTTTAGAATCTTAAAGTGACAACTTCACAGATGTGTGTGATTCTTTCCTTTTCACACCTATGTCATCGTCGTCGGCGCAGCGGCAAGTCACCTACAGTAGCTGGCCTCGGGGGTGTTTTGACAGTCGCTCTCTCTCTCTTTGCGAGTGCGACGCAGGTCAAATAGCAACACCTCGAACTCAGGGAACCTTGCTGCCGAGTCTTATGTGTACCTTGTACTTTGTCACAGACAAATGTGTTACAAATACAGCATTCTTAGAAGGAAAATGTGTAAGTGTGTGCGTGCGTGTGTACACAGCACTATATAGTATATATAGATATATGCATAGTATAATTAGCCTGTATAGTTTTTTTCCACTGTTATGTTCTTATCTTATGTATGATTCACATTAAGCAGTTGAGACAAATAAGTCCATATTTTAATGTGACCCCTCCCCGAAAAGGCCTAGATGTCCTGACCCCATATCCATCATTTATACATTATGGATCAATAGTGTGTGACTGCTAAAAGCCTAAATTGTAAATTGTTTGTGTGTGCGTGCGTGCGTGTATGTGTGCGTGTGGTGGGGGATATGATGGCAGTTTGATGCCAGGAAATCGATGCGGCAGGACAACGTGTGTGGGAGAAGAAGTGAACGGTGTAGCGTGGGCTGGATCTGACCTCTGATCAGACATTAGAGGGCCATAAACCAACGCTGCCTCTAGCAGATAATGTTCAATATATGCCGGTTGGTTCCTTGTTTGGCAAGAATTGGCAGTTGGCACACACACACAGGCCAAGCTGGGGGGTCAACTGGGAAGTTGCCATCACACCACAGTATACTTTGCTTTCACGGTATTTTATTGCCAGTTTACTGGTGTTTTCTTCAGTTTACTGGCTGTGCCACAAAGCTTACACCAGCATGCATAGAATATCCTCCTTTTCTATTTTATGAAATCACGAATATTTTTAGCCCACGATTTTGTAACCCATTTTTCACCCGGTGCCAATATAAATAAATTACAGTTATTACTGTAAAAAAGTACTGTCCTTTATCTCAGTTTTTCTACCAATCTGTGATGACATTACAGATCACAGTACCATGATGACCGCAGCAAATACCGCAAATGCAAAGTTGGCTAAATTACTTTAAAAGATTAAAAGACCTTCATTCAACATTGTGGTGCCACTGGTCCTGTGCTATGGGCCTGCCAGGTGTTAAACAGGTGTTAAACAGTGGGCAGACACAGCGGTAGGAGATTTCACACCTTGTCCATACATTGACTACTCCTGCTATTCCCATTACGCACTGTTCGTGGAACACTACAGGTGTTTAATGGGACCAATAGTGAGATACTGTATAACACTACTACTGGACTAAAGTCTGTTGCATGTCAGGTCCTACTGCGACTACTTTCCATCACCATCATCATTCTTCGACCGCGGTCCCAGTTCCTGCTTACTGATGCATGTGTCCCTAGCGATGGCATCAGGGAACGACAGTTTTCTACCTCTGGTCTGTTTTGAGGCATGAATTCAGAGAAGAAGGGTCAGCTCTGTTATGTAGCAGTGGCTACGGCAAACGGTGTTCTTCTGGATCGGACTAGTGAAGAAACACTGGGAAGTTTTGCCGTATATTCGATTTATCGATGGGTGGCTCTGCGCTCTCATTATGGCGGGTGTAAATGCCACCCAACCGTTTCTCTAATTTCTTTGAAAGTGTCCATGTCTCGGAGCCATAGAATACATGCACTGCACAGACAAGGGTGTAGTAATGACCTGAGTGAAAAGTGAGGAATAACCTAAAAATGATCAAAGCATTTGTAGGATACTAGGAATGAAAGCCAATTATAATTGGCCATAGTATGGTAAATTATCTTTTTTATGGAGAACCTTGTGCAAGTATATATTCTTAAAACAGGTTGTGCGTGTCTGACAACTACACAATGAACAAAAAGCCTGGCTTTTTCCGAAACTGAAATCCTGCATCCTAAAAATGGATGACTATACTTTCCCCGGCTGTCACACACTGCACCAATCACTATAATTAAACACTGGGGTCAAACGCCAGCGCATGTTCCATCATCAGTCGGAGTGATTTACACTAAACGGTGAAGTGCAGGGGGGAGTTAATGGTGTGAGTAAGACTTGACTGAGGTGTGGAAAGAGCAGTGGGCTTCCTCCTCCACCACCCTGCTAAAGACACATCACACCTTTGTCACATAACATAACATAAGTGAGAAGGGATCAGTTAGCAGGTTTCCATTGCTTTGTGGGGGGGTGGGGCATTCCACATGTTGATCTGACCTCATCAAACCCAGAAACCCCTGTACACACGACCTCAGGGCGTCTTAACATATTACATAAAGAATATATCACAAATATTTTTCAAATGTTTGATAGATATAAATGTAAAAAAAAAAGATGCAGGCTATTTTCACATATTTGTGTTTGGGATTTTTAGGTAAATTCTTCTTATTCTTTTTTTCATCCCACAATTTTGTAACCCATTTTTTCCACCCGGTGCCAAAAACTAAGCTGTGATCCTGGGCGTTTAGGGGAGAGCCCTAAACGTCCTTCAATGCATCAGGAGGGGGGAGGTTTCCCCGGTCGGGCATAAGTGCGTGGAAGGAACACGTCATTCCAACCAGTTCCTTTCCCCTCCAAGGTTATGGAAGCGGAGGTGTTGTTGAGCTAGACCAAGAGGTAACTGTGGACTGGAAGGTGCAGTAGAGGCCTCCTACTACTGCTGTGCTCAACAGTCCTTATAGCCATCCTCACTCCTCAGCCACCTCTGCTTCGCTGTTTACTTTCACTTTGCTCTCCGCTGAAAACCATTGTGGGGTTTCGCCGTGTGTATGAGAGTATAGGGCAGCTTTGCCTCATAGTACAGTACAGTGGGTTGATCTTGTTTACCCGATGAGCACCCTGGGGTCATTTGAGAGATTAACTACTAACTATACTGTAGGTTCTAAGGGAACCTCAAATTGTTTAGTGGTGGCATACAGTATGGGAATGGAAGAAAATAATGGGCAGGGAATGAATGAATGGACCACATCAACGAACAAATAAACGGCGGTCACATCAAGCCAGCAGACTTTTGAAGATCACTAAAAACAAAGACAAGCTAGATGAGCACTTGATTGCCAGGGAGGAGAAGTGGCCTACTTCCACTGTGATCACACTGCCCCCTACTGCTCAGATCGCCTCTTTTCACCGTAAATAATCCATTGACACCCATTCGACATGATCATTCTGCATCATGTGCTTATAATGGATGCAGTAGAAGGAAAATGTTATTATATAAAAATGCGTCTCCTTTACAAAAAAAAACGGTCTCAGTCAGCACTTCTGGAGGCTGTGGTTTCATTAGTGCTAAATCTGAACCTGTTTAGCCCGTGGTGGGATCACGGTCATCGTCTGGGTTGTAATGAGGCCCCAGGAGGTCAGCAGAGAGCTCCTGTTGGGATATTAACCTGCTTGCACTCACTTCTCTCCATTATTCTCCTTCCTATCCAGTGGTGGGAAACAAGTATTCGATTGTTTTACTTAAAAGTATCAATACTGCAATGTGGAACTACTCCGTTACGTCCACAAAGGTAGGTATGTGTGGGACGTCCTTGAAGTACAAAAAGTAGAAAGGTAATATTTTTTGAAAATGGCCGAGACGCCAGAGTCTAGCGCACCACAAGGGCTGCACGCACCACAGTTTGGGAACCACTGGGCTAGAGACTCGTTCATTTTTAATAAACATAAACTTCTGAGATGGCTCATAAATATACATCATCCCCGCAGCGCTATATAGAACCGCATGTGTGCTACGCTGTATATTATGTGTTATGTAATTTGTTACTACCTTTGTTCTCGCTGAACTCTTAAAACATTAATGAGGATTTCTGCCAAGGACACTGAAATGTCACACGGAGGTGAAGGCGGTGTGAGATGGCAGCCGTCTCCCTAACACTTAATTAAGCCTCGATTTATACTCTGTGTCGAACGAAGGCTTGCTGAGCTGCGGAACGGTGATCTTCAAGCTAATAAGGCATCACTGCGGGCCTTGCGCCGCCTGTAGCTCTGTTTGAACTTACAGACGGTGTTTGTACTCGTGTTAAACTTAAAAAGCGCTCGCTCCCTTTCTCCCCGGCGCTCGTCTCCTTCGCGTTGCCTCCCCGCTCATCAGGGACGTGCGTGAGAGTGTTAAGAGAGGCAGGGGTTTGAAATCCCATAAGAGGGCACTTTTGGACGAAACTAGCAGATCTACAAGCTCGCAAAGCGTCGCTCCGCGGCGCGTTGAGAGCTTGTAAATCAGCTATTTTCGGGGGCCGCAACCCAGCACTCTTTAGTTAGTGGAGATGCGGTGTATACGACATTGGGTTTCTAAACAAATTTGTTCAACGTAAAATGCTGTGTTCAAGACTTTGGAGGAAAATAAAAGCAATTCTCCTTAATGCTGCCTTCCGGCATGGCAAGGAGAGGAGGGCATTTGTCATTTCTTTCACCATATAGTAAATGCTGTATTCGTGGTCTGGAAAGGGCGGTTGTTTAACAGACGGGTAAAAGGGCAGGGGCTGAAGAAGCCCCCTCTGATGTCTAATGTGTGCACGTCCTTGCCCCGCATCCCCTATAGCTTCCATCCTCTCATCCTTCCAACCTCATATTCCTTCTGGCATTCTCTCTCTTTCCTCCTCTCTCTCTCTCTCTCTCCATCCATCCATTCCTTTGTCCCGCCTCCCTCCGTTCTCTCCACCATTGACGGGCTGCGGTCACTTACTGCTCGTCTCCCACCTTCTTTATCCACTCCACATCGCACTGCTCACACGACGAAGTCATTTCCTGCCGAGGTAGAGCGTGAAATTAGATTAGCATGCAGGTGTTACGACTCACGAGGCTACCGGACAAAAGTGTGACAGCGAGGGCCATGCAGGGAGCGATTAACACCCTACGAGTGCCCCGGGGGGCCATGCAGTATTCTTTGGGGGGGCCAACATATAAAAATAGTTGGGTTAGGTTTTTCTGTTTTTTTAATCATCTTTTTTTTACTTAGATTTAACTAAATCAACAGCCATGAAGGTCCACAGAACCCAGTACCGCGCCGTCCAGTTTCCCTGAAGGGCCCCTGAGGGCCACTAAGGGCCCCTGAGACGCTAATTTGAATGTCCCATTTCACACGTTGAAATGTGTAAAAAAAACAATCAGTTTGAAAATAGCCGATCTACGGCTTGTAGATGGGCTATTTTCAAACGGCCAAAATGTACAAAATGTACAGTATATAGGGCTGAAGTGGTTAACGAATGTTTTCTGAATCATTCAAAATCGAAATCTCCAAAGTAACAATAATAACTAAAGTTTTCAAATAATTGTGGTGGAGTAAAAGTACAATATTTGGCTCTGAGGTGTAGTGGAGCAGAAGTGAAAGTACAGCAATAAAAGTACTCCAATAAATTAAAAATACCTCAAAGGTGTAGCTATACTAAAATATGTACTTTACTTTACACCACTGTGTGTGTGTGTGTGTGTGTGTGTGTGTGTGTGTGTGTGTGTGTTTGTGTGTGTGTGTGTGCG
>OOFJ01120848.1:0-10185 GCA_900323375.1 Benthosema glaciale | reverse complement strand
CGCAGAACAGGGAGCCTTAATACCACCCCACCCTTACACACACACACACACACACACACACACACACACACACACACACACACACACACACACACACGCACACACAACGTGACTTGGTTTGAAACTATGACCAATGACGAAAAACTCCCATACCTGTTGGGAGAAATACAACAATGTGCACACACAGCAGCAAGACTGTTGTGACAAAAGAAGATTAGCCAATGGAATACAACCACCCTAAGGACTACTATCTGTACCAAGTTGCTACACTTAAACAGACCTTAAATCTGAGTTTTCCTGTATACTACTATAGTCTTCTTGAGGAAAAAATGCTGCCATTTGTCCCCAAGAGACTGCAAATAATTGCTATTTGTTTCAAAAAAAGCTCTATAGCCTACCCTGTTATAACATGTAACGATGCAATGTGACATAACTCTGTTTACAAAATGCTGTACCCCCTCCAACTGTATATACTTTCCCCATTTTCAACTGTTTTTATTGCATTGTATTTGTGACACTTGCTTTGGCAATGTAAACATTCGTTTTCTCATGCCAATAAAGCTCCTTTGAATTTGACACTATCTGGCAAACACTGCTGACTCTGAGCCTGTCAAAGGCCAAAAACTACCCTATGCTACTTGTACAACAAGCGACGCACTGCGCACGCGCGGTTCACTCAACGATGATGACCGCGACGAGAAGATGGCGGATTGTGAGGAGCTTCGGGTAGGCGAAAAGAACAACAACACACTGCCAGGCCGTTCTATTCCCCTTCAAAACACGGACATTATGCCAGATAACGTAACGCGCGGCACGACAACAACGTGTGACATTTTCGACGAAGCCAACGCGTTCATGTAAAATAAAAGCAACGCTCACCCCAGACGACCGCTAGCTAGCTATAGCGCCTAGCTGTTGTGCTAACAATATTCCTGTTAAAGGACCACTTCACCACTTTTCAACCTATCTTCATATAATTGGTCCTCCTCACTAATGATAAAACAGCACAATTTTTTTCTACTCAGTCTTTGTCTCATAGGAGGGCTGTGGGCAGTTCAGAAACCTTCCTCCATGCGCATCATCGATGGGGAATCCATGCTAATAGAAATCATGATAATAAAAATATTAATATTTTTTCGAAAAAATATTGTTTAAAAAAAAATCTGTCTAATGATGATGCGCATGGAGGACAATTTCTGAACTGCCCACAGCCCTCCTATGAGACACAGACCAAGTAGAAAAAAAATAGTGGTATTTTATCATGAACATTAGTGAGGACCAATTATATGAAGATATGTTGAAAAGTGGTGAAGTGGTCCTTTAAGTTCACCAGCAGCGGCTAACCTGCTAGGTACTGACGTTGTTTGTTGTTGCTGCTATTATTTGCACTGCTGTATGCACTGCTGTATGCGCCGTTGAACTAATCCTAGTTAACGTCGTTGCAGAGTAGGCTAGCAGGCTACAGTTGGTTGTGTTGCAGAGATGTTGAAAAGTGGAGAAGAACATAGCGGTGAATGCTGAAGAATGCCACAGTGATGTCACAACTAAGCGTCATCTGTAGGCGGAAGTGTTTTCAAAATTTGACTAGCAATTTGTAGCAAATTCTGTTTAGTTATCTTTGGAATAACACACCGTTTAGTTTTAGTCCTAACAAATTAAGTTAAATTGGCTCAAATGTTAAAGAATACAATGGTCTTAAGTATCAACTAAACATGCTGGTGTCCCTGTTTGTGTCTTGGTCCCTGTTTTAGGCCACAAATGGCTAAAATAGTCGGCCTGTTTGAGCTATTTCTCAAAGTTTCAGATTTAGCTGGGACCCCATGGAAGTTCAAACCCCCTCAAGGTCTCTCAGTCTATTGACAATGCAATTATTATGACATCGCTGACGTATCCTTATTTATTATATTCATAATATTTTATTTCTGTTGAAACTGAAACCACCAACATTGACCTATAGCTAACTGCTAAAATGATATTAAATGTTGCTGCTAACAACACAAACAAAGCTTTAATCAACACTTACCGGTAAATACTATGTTAACGTCTCATTTCCTGAATTCAGAAACTCTGTGAATAACACAGGTTGAAGTTAGAGCTTAGCTATCTTTTCCCTGTCTTTCAGGAAGTTTCCAGGTTCACAGATATTGAGTGATTAGTCTTAAGACTTAAACCATCGTGGGGCATGGCGGCACAGTGGTAGTGCAGTCGCCTCACAGCTAGAAGGTCCTGTTCGATTCCCGCTAGGGATGCTGTGGGTGCTGGCGGCGTGTTTCCTCCTCCGTGTCATCAGTGCCCATACCCGAGGCGGGGTTGGCAGAAAGGGCCTTTCGTTGTGGAGTTTGCATGTTCTCTCCGTGTACCCTCACAAAAAACATGCAGTAATCCTGGTCTCTAAACTGCCTCCCCCTGGCCAGCTGGGGCGCCTGATGGAGGGGAAAGGAACTGGTCGGAATAACGTGTTCCTTCCACGCACTACCAGTCCGACTGGGGAAAGTCCCCCCTATCAGGTGAAAAGAAGCAGCTTGGACTACTCATGCATAGAAGGAAGCATGAGGCCAGTCCACTGCCCCGCCAGGTTGGCGGAGGGTGTGTAGAGCCCAGGATCACATTGACACGGGTGAAAAATGGGTTACAAAATCGTGTGATGAAAAAATTATAGTAAAAAATAAAAAAGACTTAAACAATCATTAGTGTCATGAACATTCAGAGTCGTGTGGTAATTCCCCTTTTTTATATTATGAATCTATCTGGAAACCTTTGCAGACACCATAATACGATTCCTTCCATATACTGTGTTTTTAAAGGCATACAGTATATAACTTTGCCCTGTGTTACTCTCTCTGCTTGTATAACAAAACAGTAAATATATTTTTTTAACGCATCAGTTTCCCTCTATGCCAGCAAGCCACTGGAGTAGTGTGCGGTGTTAACCTGCAGTGTTTTGGTCTTAGATTTCACGGTTTGTTGTGGTAGCTCCAAAAACATCCCTGTCTACCAAAACGGTGAAAACACCAAAACACAGCGAGACAGAAATGTGTTTATGCAGGTTAAAGGCTCATTCATAGTTTGATTTTTCGGTGATCACCGTTCTCACCACCGAACGGTGGTTTGGTTGGCATCGCATCCCATTGTGGTGACCACCGAACGGTAGTGAGTAAAAACAGAGCAGGGCTGGAAAGAGCGGTGGTTTGAGGTGATGTGACGTCATGTAGTTTTCGGTGAAGCGGTGATCACCTAAACCACCGAAAAATCTAACTATGAATGAGCCTTAACAGTACACCACCACACTACATTGCCTGATAACTGCTGGCATAGAGGGAAACAAAAACAATGAGTTGTGTATATATATATATATATTATAACACAAGGTAAAGTTACATACTGTGGCCTTTCTTGTTGCTTATAACCACAATACCTTTTCACCCCCAAGTTAAGTTGCTCCACTGCTTATCATTTTTCTGCCTTTGTCTCATGCTCCCATGTTTGTTTTATTTTTAATCTAATGGGTCTCGAAATTATTCTCAACATTTTAGATTCGTAACGGGCACATATGTTAAGGATTTGTAAGAGAAAAGGATATACACGTAAGACCAATCCAGCATGGACCATATAATGAAGGGTCAGTAGGGGTTTTCTTACCTTTCTGTGGGTTTGGTCACTCTGTGGGAGGGTGTTGATTTATCAGATATTGCTTGGTACATAAAAATGCACGAGAGGGTCTTGCTAATTCATATAATTTAAGGTTAACTGAAATTGTTTTCTTTATCAGTTCATCAGGCATTACTGTCCTGCAGAAACCTTATTTGTTGCATACTTTTCTTCCCCAATCCAAGTGATAGTCTCTCTCACCTAGTCAGATTATCAGAGATCTCCGCCTTACTGATACATCTGGGGAAATCAAATTACATTGAATTAATAATAATAATAATAATAATAATAATCATAATTGCATTTTATAGCGCTTTTCTATGCATTATGTGCTTACTCAAAGCGCTTTACAATGGTTCATTCAAACATTGGGAATTGGCTTGGATGACCAAAAAACAGCACTCACAAATCTACCCCAACATGTTTGCAGTTTGTATTTAGCGTTTAGATTTCCCCAGACATATCAGTTTTGGGAGCTTTTAGAAAGTGTCATTACACACCAAGGCCTATCCAATATATATATATATAATAACAATACGCCAGATTATCTCCAGTGTTGGACATATAATGTTTCTGCATGATAGGTGTATCGGGTTGTTATATTCCTTTTTGCAATTGATTTTGGCTTGCTAACATAATAACCTGATTATTTGGGCACATTCTACAACGTAAGCTTGGACTAAACCTTTAACTTGGTCGGGGTGCTGCTGAAGCTTTTTTTGTTTCTGTTTGTTGCTGTAGCTTCTTGCACCTTTCTGTAATATTCAGCAGTGTTTTCTTTTAAATATACACTCGCCGCACGTTTTCGCTGTACCTATTAATTCTGTTGCGTTTTTTTCCCTTCTCCCAGAGTATGGTATCAAGTTTCAGAGTGTCTGAATTACAAGTGTTACTGGGCTTTGCCGGCCACAACAAAAGCGGGCGTAAGGAGGAGCTCCAGGTGAGGGCGCTGCATTTGTTGAAGAGTGACTGCAGCCCCGCGGTGCGAGGCAAAATCCGGGAGCTGTATCGCCACCGCTACCCCAGGATCCTGGACGCCTGCATCCCCGACTTGGCCACCCTCAAGTCGCTGCTGTTCGCCGCTGCGGAGGGCGCCGGCGTAAGCGTGGCGAACTCTGACGTCCCTTCTCGAAGTGGGAGACCGCTCGTCTTCCACGAGTCCAAATTCAGCATGAATCTGCAGCAGCCTGCGCCCCTCATCCCTCCGGTCCACCCGGACGTCCAGATGAAGTCGCTGCCCTTTTATGACGTCCTGGATGTTCTCATCAAACCTTCGAGCCTAGGTCGGTGGTGAAACTCTTGTTTTTGTTTTAGGCTTGTTGCGTAGCAGTTTCTCAAATCCCTTTTGAGTTGTATGTTTTTGTTTATTTTAAATATTTTCAAAATGAAAAGCTGTGTTTCAAGTTCAAATCTGCTGCCAATGAAATGAAGCTTCTACAAACCTGATGCTACAATTACGCCCAGAGCCTATTCTGGGGGCAAAGGTTTGGGGAAAATAGCTGATCTACGAGATCACAGCATATCACGTTAAATGATTTTGAGCTTTTTTCTTTTTTTTTTTGTGGTTAAGCATCAAAAATCACCAATCTTATGTTACTGTAGCACCTTTATGGCTGATTTCCTGCAACCATACAATGTCTTCTGTTCCAAACGAGAAAACGTATGATCTTGGAAATCCATGGTGAATATTCTCAGTAAATGTGTGCTATGTCATAGAGAAAAGACATTTCTGAGATGTTGACGCCCAATGGAATGAAACCTGCAGAACTGGTCACCGTGTGATTGTATTTTTCAGGAGCAAGCCAAGTTCAGAGATACCACCAAGAAAAGTACTTCATCTTTGCATTGACGCCGCAACAAGTTCGAGAAGTATGCATATCCAGGTATAAGATTAATTTCCTCATTAACACCACTTACTTACTACCTAATCATGTCATTCCCAGACATGCAACAGCCAATTGAACTAATCATATTATTGATTATAAAAAACAATTATCGCTAAAATAATCAAATAGAAAAATAGCCAATCTACAAACGTACAACTCATCATGATTCGACCAAGCATAGATATGCTATTTTTCCCTTGTATAAAGATGTTTACAAGTATTTAATTAGACTACGGTAATCCACATGATCTCTCTCTAGGTTGTCCACATAACCAATAAATTATGAAATATCCATTTCAATCGTTCTGCATTGATCCACTAATAGAAAAAGAAAACCATCTCCCCAAAATGTGCTTCTCGATTATTCAATTGATTGATAAAGTAATTGATCAAATAATCGCTATCAATAGTTGGATAATAAGTAGCCAATCAGCGTCTACGCTCAGGGCCCTGTGATTGACCAACTGACCCTGACTGGATCTTCCACTTTTTGGTTTCTGTAAAAATGCCCACCCAGCACTTTGGACCAGATTGGTCTGCAGAAAACAATGATAAAGTGAATTCATGTGACCGGGATGTTTACCAGGCTAATGCAGAAGTTAGAACAGGTACAGGTTATGGTACTTTAAGTCTGAATTGTACCTTTCCTTTCCTTTTTTTTCAGGGACTTCCTACCAGGTGGCAGGAGGGACTACATGGTTCAAATTCAAATGAGGTAAGAATCTGTTAAATGTTGACAGCTGTACATATCCACTGTCACCGGGTTTGATCTCCTTATATTTGCAGAATGGTAAATTGGGTACAATGTAAGTCGTAGAGCTCCTTTCACAAACCTTGACAGTTAACATTTCTACCATGTCTAGAACCTTGAACTTGATACTAAAATGTACTGGGAGTCAGTTCAAGGAGGCCAGAATGGGAGTGATGTAAACAATCCTAACAGGATTGTAACATAATCCAGGAGATTATGTCATAATCTCCTGGACCTGGTCAGTAGCCTGGCAGCAGCAGGTTTGGCTGACCTATCGGCCATTGTTTGACTTTTTTTGTATTGGCAATTTTGCAGCCAAGTTGTAATTTCTAAATACTTTTAACTCACCCGCCATCAGGGTGCTAGTTCATTCTCTATTAGGGACCCTATTATTTTGAAAGCTGTTTCACTCGGAAACCCAAGAAGTGAATAATCGCTATGTAACAGGTCCCGCGAACGTTATTTAGTTCAACCAAAACATACATTTTGTAACCAGCGATCATATCGAATTGAGGCCAAATCAAGCTTGTGTTTTGATCCAAAAAGAAGATTTGAGAGCTATTACGATTCTAAAAACTGCGTTCCCATACTTAATTTCCGGTATTCAGGGTAAACATTTGGTGTCGAGGGGAATTACCTAGTAGGGGTCTACAACGTGTGGGGTTCATGTGGTTGAGTTGTTTGGTTGCTTGACCTGCTTAAACTTTGAGCACATTTCTCTTCTATTTTTAGGTTTTGTCTGTCGGAGACGAGTTGTCCTCAGGAGGACAACTACCCAAACAGTCTGTGTATAAAAGTCAACGGGAAGCTCTTTCCTTTGCCAGTAAGTGCTCACATTAGCCTTAATTTAGTAATTTCTCATGCGTATGCATACTAACACTGGGAACATAAAGTCAAATGTGTGTGTGTGTGTGTGTTTGTTTGTGTGTAGGGTTATGCTCCGCCACCTAAAAACGGAGTGGAACAGAAGAGGCCGGGAAGACCTCTGAACATCACCTCATTGGTCAGACTGTCGTCAGCAGTACCCAATCAGATTTCGGTTACGTGGGCACCTGAAATCGGAAAAGTAAATACTCATACTACTCATAAAATCAATTCTTGTCTATTTTTCTCAGACATTTTCAGGTAAAGGTACAGGCAAATGGCCAATTACTTTTTACATGTAGATCTGCTAGTCCCGCTACCTTTGAACAATCTTGAAAGGGAAAGTGCTATATTAACACAAGCTTGTGACTCAATAACTAAAGGTTATTTATTCTTCCATTTCCCTGAAACAATGAAAATATGTGAGGTTGTGTTGATGGTGTGTTGTATGTCTTGCAGACGTACTCCATGTCTGTATATCTGGTGAGACAGCTGACGTCACCGCTGCTTCTACAGAGACTGAGAATGAAGGGCATCCGAAACCCTGATCACTCCAGAGCACTAAGTAAGTGCTCTGCAATGTGAGGCCACAGCTGCCAGGGGGAACCAGGGAGGCCAGTTGGAAAGGATGGGAAATTATTAGAAAAAAATATTCAATTAACATTGAAGTTGTCTTTTCCATAATGTATAGTTTTTGAAAATAGTTGAAAGAGTCGATCTACAAGCATCAAGCTCCACTGCATCATGACACATCAACAGCTTATATATCAGCAATGAGATTTGGTGTAGAGGGGAAAAGGTCAACAGAGAATGTATAAGTGGACATGCCTTCATATACCTTTGTTTATGACAAATGGCAAGACTAGCCAAACTACAAGCTTGTTTCTCTACCTATTTAGTTTTAAAAAGAAGGGGGGGGGGAAATACATTTAATTGTGTAATATTGTATTATATATATTTGGTCTAGAATGAATGGCCGTTGTCTCATTTTGCCTAACCATGATGAACCACAGTGGTGACAGAGATTTCAGTTGCATTTGGTCACTCTGGTCACTGAACAAAATCCTACCTCTACCGATCTCATAATGTTTTGCCTAAAGATTGAAGTGTGTATTCAATTCAATTCACTTTGTTTCAGTTAAAGAAAAGCTTACTGCAGACCCAGACAGTGAGATCGCTACGACCAGTCTAAGAGTTTCGCTCATGTGCCCGGTAAGCCAACCATATCACATTCTCTACAAATGTAAAGGGCTGAAATTCAGTGGTTCTCATTCTCAACCTGTGGGTCTAATTTCCTTGGGGGACAATTATAAGGACTTAAGACCCATTTAATGAAAGAAAAGTGAGACCATTACTGCATCAAAAAGTAATCAACAAATCATACTATAGAAACTGGTCAAACATGAGGAAATTGGTCAAACATACAAGCTCACAACTCTATCCTTGCAAGCTAGATCGGCTATGTTCACCATATTTATCTGTGGGACTGAGACAATGTAATGTCCCACATTTTCACAAAGTGATTGTTCAAATGTGCATTATAAATATAAGCATTGGGTGCCCCAGTTCATCATGTTGAGCGGTCCCAAGTTCAAATATGATCATGTTGAGCTATCCCCGGTTCAAATATGATCATTTTGGGAGGTCCCCAGTTCAAATATGATTATTTCAACATTTTCGGGGTCTCGCGGCCTGAAAAGGTTGAGAACGACTGCTGTAAGTGATATTTTTTTTGTTTGGTGTGTGTGTGTGTTGCTGTCGACTGTGTGACCTGTCTAGCTGGGTAAGATGCGTCTGACGGTGCCGTGCAGAGCGGTCACCTGCTCTCACCTGCAGTGCTTCGACGCCGCCCTCTACCTGCAGATGAACGAGAAGAAGCCAACGTGGATATGTCCCGTCTGCGACAAAAAGGCAGCGTACGAGAGCCTCATCATCGACGGGTCAGTGGACTCGTTTATACTTGGCTTATCAAGCTTGTTGTGGTGGCCATTTTGAAACGTACTAGCGTCCCTGATTCTGAACATTAGGCGAAAATGGACAAAGATTTGATGAACTGAATGAGTATTCACCACCACTTCTATTAAATGACTGATTATCGATCAGGTGATTGATGTAACTATCTGTGTTCAGCTTATTCATGGAGATTCTGAATGAGTGCTCGGACGTGGATGAAATCAAGTTCCAGGAGGATGGCAGCTGGTGCCCTATGAGACCCAAGAAAGAGTCGGTCAAGGTGTCCTCCCAGTCCATTCCAAAACTTGAGCGTAAGTACAACTTTGTTACATTTGTGTTGAAACTCACAGATTAAAGTTCTCAGTGGCCATTCCCTAGAGGCCGTTTTTTTGTATCTTTATTGATAGTACACATTAGAGAGAGACAGGAAACTGGGACAGTCGGGCTCGGGAATCGCACCTGCGACTCGCTGCGTTAGAACCTACCGTATATATAAAATGGTAAATGTGCCTTAACAGCTAGCCCAGAAGTTCTTTTAACACAGTGGTTCTCAACAGATTTTGACTCAAGGACCACCATCCCGACTAAGAGCAACCTAGGGGACCACCACTATTGTGTTTGGGAGGTTCATGCAACTTCACATACTTTTTTATCAAAATAACACATTCTCTAATTGTGTAGACTTCTTGTAAATTAACAAATGTAGATGTTTAACAATAAATGTAACTCTTGAGACTGTAACATGAAACCAAATGGGTTTCTATATAAGGGTCCATTTGGTTACCAACTTCTCCATTTGCCTGGGGACCACCTGGAACCCCCTCAAGGACCACTGGTGGTCCCCGGACCACTGGTTGAAAACCACTGTTTTAACATAAACGATTTGATGTGGTGACAAATTAGAAATAGAATACATCCAGAAAGACCCTATTGATCTCGGATATGTAGTAAAAGCAATAGTCTTTTTCACGATTTTAGAAGACATTTGTAGAATCTGGTCTCAGGCCACAATGGGTCCCACACCTCCCTCCATCATCCCACAGCGTCCACTCCCGTGCGACAGTGTGCGGTGGCGCCGCCCGC
>OOFJ01120847.1:0-11966 GCA_900323375.1 Benthosema glaciale | reverse complement strand
TGACAACAGACTGCTGGGCGAGCGCTGGCGCTTTGCAATGGGGGGGTCAGTTCAACATAATAGAATGAATACTGTACTGGCCATACAGTATATGGAGCGTGTCTTGAGTATACAGGGTTTGATGAGGTCAGATCAACATATGGAATGAATTCTACACTGGCCATATATGGAGCGTGTCTTGAGTGTACAGGGTTTGATGGTCAAAATAGAGAATCAACCCGTCTCAATGTTTTTATCCATCTTGGAAGTGCTTCACATGCATGCATTTCATAAAGTTCCTCTTCATATCTAATAAGACCTTGAGCTCCCAAATGAAAGAACTAGTTAATCTCTGTTCAAAATGGAGTAGGCAATGTCTGTCTCCAGGTGTTCCTTTTTCAATTTTCTTTTACACTTTTTAATTAACTCAACATCCTCATTCAAGGATGTGGCCTTCACAAAATGATTGCCCCAAGACTTTATATCTGCACCTGTGATTACACACACAGTTATATCTGTATGCATCATCTCCGCCTCTATCCATACCCCTCCTCACACTCCCTGGAATGCTGCTGCTCTCTGGGCCCTTCATCTATATGCCCATGGTTAAATAAAGATTAAGTAAAATAATTACTTGCTCCTCATCCTGCTCCGGGTGGTCTAGAATCATTGCCGTGTGCTCAATATGTTAATCTTGGGTTCAATCCTTTTAGAATTGTAATTGTAATTGAATGAAACTGTAGTCTTGTGTGCCTTTTTTTTGGCAATAATTCAATAAAAACTCCTCTTAAAAAAAAAGTAAAACAAATAAAATCAATCTTCACAATATGATTATTTTCTTTGTCAACTACAGTACTCAATTGATCTTATTGTCCCTAGAGTAAATAAATGCATGTAGCTTATATACAAATTTACCTTCTGAAAGCTTAAGGAAAGACATGACATTTCCACGGATTCCTGCCTGGCTCCCGTTTTTCCCCCCCTTTCTCCAGTGTTCCTGATTTTCTTCCAATTTCTTAGCATCTTCACCTAAAAGGATTCCAAAGTATGTTAAACAGCAGCCATCAAACACAAGTCAAATAATGCTAGAAATATGAGTGGATGGAGCACTCATTCATATAATTATGATATTGTCATTATTTTTAATGTTTTTAATGTCGTTTATTTTTCTGCATTTTTGTGCCCACTTTATTGACACATTTGTCACGTTATCATAAATACGACTATACTCGCCATTGAAGTACACATTCAATAATACCGATACATAAATTATGCATTAGGCATGTTTGCACTGTCATTCATATCCAGCAAGCATTCAAACATGAATGCAGCCTACACTAGCCACTAGATGGAGCAGTCATGCCAGCACATCAGGACCTCTGGGTTCTTGTGATGGTCTTATTTAAGGCAGTCTGTGGCCTGTCAGGAAACAGAAATAGAACAGATAAACACATTTAGCCAAACTGATGCAGGAATAGAAGACCAGAGGTCACCAGATGTCTTTGATGCGAACACGAGTCACCATTTTCGATGACACCAGGGTTATTCCTTCCCTACAAAAAAAGAGGCTTGAAATAAAAACACAGAAATTTGTGATTGGTCAAAACCCTGAATAATAATAATAAAAAAAATCTAACTATATTGTACAATCATGACTTAAGTTCTGACTTGAAGGTTGCCGGGGTCAAGTGGTCTTGCCCAGCAGGATTTAGATAATGGATGTTTACCTTCAAAACAAAACAGGACTGTCTTCTTCTCCCTGTGCAGCATGTGACCAGCAGGGCCTTGTTGGCTGGCGTGGTGTTCCAGTGAGCCTTCCAGTGGCTGTGCAGTGGCATCATCAGCCCATGGTAAGAGTCCCCCTGGTGGAGTGAGTGTCTGGACTGCGTCTCCTGCGAGGTTCCACCACGTTGCCACTGCAACAGCAAACATTAACACCACGCTACCAAGTATTGCACATGTGTGGGGATTTCACCGAGGGGCCTGTTCACAGGTCGGCAAGCTGTATATAAGCAGGTGGTTTCAATATGGTGGTTTCAATATGGTGGTTTCCCCATTTAATTTCAAAACTAGCAGATTAGTAGTTAGTTTGAAATTATATTATGGTTTCAATGTTTGGGGGGAAATTCAATGTTTGGGGGGGGGATTGAAATTTGGAAAGGAGAAGAAAAGAAAGGGGGGGAAAGAAATTACACACAAAATCTTTTTGAAACGTACAGACGTTTCACAATAGCATATGGTTTTCTATCCTCTGCTCTCTCTTGGATGGATAGTTATCTGTTTGGGAGGAGGCAAAACGTTTTTTTTTTTTTAATGGTAGCTTATCTGAGAGTAAGGATGTACTACATGGAGTCTCTCAGGGAAGTTGCTTAGGTCCACTTTTATTTTCCATTTTTACAAATGATATGCCCTATGTTTTAGATAAAGCAACCATGTTTTTATGTTGTTGTGTTGCTGTGTGGACCCCAGGAAGACTAGTGACCGCAGTAGCGGAAGCTAATGAGGATCCGAATAAAGAATAAAGAATAGGCAGGCTGCAGCCAGAGTCCTTGACATGGAAAATGTTTGGGTACACCTGCACAAGCAGACACGGACCACAGACCAGCATTGGCAAAGGAATTTAACTTAATTTTTATTAAAACAACAGTGAATAAAGAACTTTCTCACCAATAAAATGTTTTTAAACTCTTGAACGAGACATGATAGACAAAAGGCTAATTAGTTTCCAAATCATTTTTTAAATATTTAAGACAACTGCCAAAATATCCAGCTCACGATACCACATGACCCATGATAAGGAGTGACCAGAAAGGTCAGATCAAGGCTCTGGACGGTCGACACATATAGCCATTGCTTTTGTTAAAATGTGCAAATTCAACGTTTTCCTCAATCACTCATGCTTCCTGTCTGACAGAATATAATCCTCCAGAATGACAGAAAAAAAGAAAGAAAAAAAAAAAAGAAAGATTTTTTTAAAGATAAAGATGACAATAAAATTCCCATATCTATTCCATTCTGATTAAGACAATGCAGAATCAAATACTACTGTGCAACTAAATTTATACTTTGTTGTGCGCCGGTGTCTCGCGCTGAAAATAGCCGTTCTACGAGCTTACGGCACATTGCCGCTGTGCCATTTGTGGCGTGGTACACCGTCGTACGGCAGGGTATAAATTAAGCATTAAATGGACTACATCCAACTGCTTTCTTTTGATGGTCAGAGGTGAAGTTGTGCAGAGTAAATAAGTCTCATTTATACTTCCACCGTACGGCCTTGTTGCTCGACCCAAACGGCGCACTTTTCTTAACACGTCATTTCTGTCGAGTGACAAGGTCGCGCGACCAAGTATGAATGGAGCCTCAGTTCAGGCTTTGTTTTCTCTTAAGGCAAGTAAGCTTTTGAAGGTCCTTTTCATCAGAAACGCTTTGTGCAGAGCTCAAACCCAAGAGACAATTCAGTCTTTCTCTCGAGTTTCCTTCAAACGTCTGTGTGCGTGTGTCTCTAGGTAGGTGTGCGTGCACGTCGTGTGTTCCGTCTTTAGGTAGGTGTACGTGCACGTAGCATGACTCGTCTCTAGGGAGGCGCGCGTGCACGACTGCACATATATTTACTCATCTCATTAACTACATTGCTGCAGAAGACGGGTGGAGGGGTGTGGGGGAGAGGTCTCGCAGAACACCAATCACTCCTGCAGTGGTTAGCAAATAACTGGATCCCCAGGTAGAGATCCATCCGTTTTTTTGACTGATTCCTACCAATCGATCAAACCCCTCCATAGTCGTTCCCAGATTCCACCCGCTCTCCTCTCTTCCTGCAGTACGCGTTTGATAAATGTTCACCTCTACATCTGTGCTTGATGCTCATTTCGTCCTGTGCGTTAAGATATTTGGCGCTGGAGGAGCGGAGGGGGGCAGCAGAAGGTGGTGTAATGCCGTCTGAAGCTCTAGAACACAGGCAGTCTGGAGGTGAGGGTAAAGACGTTGATGTCCTCGGCGTGCGAGGCCCTGTGCAGCGAGGGTTCCGAGGCACTGCGGTTGATCTTAGGGAGGGCGTGCTGGAGGAGCTCGATGGACGACAAGATCTGGAAACGCACACGCATGTTTGTTGAGGGCACGGTCACACCACTTTTATGCCAATGCATTTCATCAATGGGAATGGAGCGTATTGCTGCGTATTGCTACCCACTCAACGCAACAGCATTAACATGGTGGCGTACCTGAGGGAAAAGCGGCCTCCCCTCCTTGGACTTATTGATGCAGTCGGCCACCAGTCTCTTCATGGCTTTGGGACAACTCTTGTAGAGTTTACTGAGGTCTGGAGAGAGGAAGCATCGGCCCACCATGAAGATGATCTAACAAACAAGTGAGACAGTGAACAGTAGTTAGAGGATTCTATCTGCAGTGGTTCTCAAACAGTTTCATGTCCTGGGGGGAAAAAGCCTGTTGCCTGAGCCTGCCGGTGTCGAGGTTGTGGTTAAAACTTTAATAATAATACGGTAGCTACACGTAGAAGCCACAATATCTGAGCTGAATTATGGCCCATGGGGTGTGGATATCATCATCAGCCCCAGATGACCCGAGTGGAACATCAAGCAGTCTGACTGGCATCTGAAACGCCCGAGCTATTGTGGTGACATGAGCGTTATGGTGGTCAGTAATAAACGCTTAAGAGCAAAGCTATGTGCTTTCCAAATCAGCCAAGTAATTTCAAGCAGGTGAGCACCAGCAGAGCAATGAATCACTCATATTCACAATCTACGTGTAGACAAGACACACTACTGTGGCCCCTTTCCCACTGGGGTTGAACCGGTTCATGTACTTCTTTTCCTGCCTATATTGTACCAGTTCCTAGTGTTTCCACTGAAAATACCAGTTCTAGAACCACAGTTCTTTTGGTGGAAAAGGGGCCTACATCATGTCTTCAAAACAATACAGCATTGTGATCGGTGTTGCCAGATTTTGCAAGAGAAATGAGCAACCAGGTCTATGAAAACAAGCGACTAACTTTAATCCTAATTTATATGCATAATATAAACTTTATACATCCACGTATGATAACAGCATCCTAAAGGTTATCAAGGAATATCACCTCAAACACTAGCCATGTGTTGTATGGAGAATATAGGTTGCTACCGCCATGAAGGAGATATGGGGCTCCATTTTCGTCACTCGCTAAACATATAAATTGTATAAGAGGACAGACAGTGATCCTGGCCTGAACTGTAGAATGGTCTGAGTAGACATACATAGAACCACAGAAACACATAGGGTTGTGTTACTGGCTCTAAAGTTAGTTCTGTGGCTCCAGGGTGGCAGGACTTCACAGCCAGCCGGAGAACACTACCAGAGCTGCCATGTCTGCTTATTAAAAGCAACTTTGGGCTTGTTTTTATGCAAAGTTCCTTGCAAAATATTGGTAGTTGTGGATTGCTTTTGCTTGTCTTTAGTGTAGTTGCTTTGCTTATTTGGACTTGCTTCTAAACGTATTATTGTTTAAACCAGTGGTTCTCAACATTTGTATCAAGGAATTTCTTCTTTTGGGCTTGTTTACATACACCCGGATGCTCGTTTTCCTCACAGAAATCTGGCAACACTGAACACTGTACTCAACGTCCACGTGCTGAAAAGAAGTGGGTCACCCGTTCCAATTCTGTTTGACTTAAATCAAACAATGCATTGAAAAGGTCACAGGCCTACAAGTTATGACCAATCACTTTGTGTTTATATAGGGTGGACATTGGTAAACCGCAGAGCACGAACAGAGGACAAAGGTTGTCGGATAGAATTTAGCTACACAACGGTATCAGTACAACACACCTTGCTATGTCCAAAACTTCCCCTCCCTCAGGTCCAGTGAAGCCAATCAACTGAAGGTCCCCAAGGCCAAGTACCCTCTGGAATGCACTCCCCAAAAATATGAAAGACGCCCCTCTCTCCCTCCTTCCCTTCAATGTACATAGATAAGTTCTATATACATCTGAGCTATTATTAAAACAACTAATTTTCAGGAAATGAAAAAAATAATAATAATAATGTTTCAATGGATCCAATGTAGTTATTCAGTCACAAGCTCTTAATACTTTACATTGTTAAATATTTATAAAAGGCAAACTTTTTACTTAAAAAGAAAAAAAGGGTCAAAAACTGTCAAAACAGCAGATCTACAAGCTCATAACGTGCCGCGATGTGATGCTGTCTGACCTTGTACTTTGGCTCTTTCCCCTACTTTTGTGCAGCACTCTTGTATGATGAAGTATGTCATTACCTTCCGTAAAACGTATATAATATGGACTATGGAGAAACAAGACTTCTGCCGGACAGCCACCCCGTCTCAGCCACTCGGGTGGGCTAACCTCACCTGATCTCGGTTAGCTATTTGAGAGTATGGCAGCTCCCCCGTCATCAGCTCATACAGAACGACGCCGTAGGAATACACGTCAGACTGGAAGCTGTACGGGTTGTTGTCCATCCGGATAACCTCAGGAGACTTTGTAGACGAGAAAAAGAAAAAAAATATTTTTTTAAAGCTCAACCTTCTTAAATTCTTGAATCCTGTGCATTTTTTTTAGACAGATTATACTGTAGTGTGCGAGTCTACATTCTGGCAGAGGTTCCGGTGCATTAAGATCTCAAATTAATGTCTCACATAGTTGTCAATCGATGGTACAGAAATGACTCGTCTCACTGACCATCCACAGAATAGATCCAGATGGCTGCTCCACCAGATGGGAGCCGCTCCATCTGGCCTTCACCGTAGCCAGACCAAAGTCCCCGATTTTCACCGTCAGCCCTTCGTGCAAGAATATGTCTATGTTTCTGTCAAGGAAGCACCACCAAGTCCACGATGGAAACGTTAACACTTTTCCTGACACCATTCATTTATTTATTCACCTGTTCGCCTTATTCCTTATTTTGAAGGATCCATGGGACCCCAAACAACAGAACCGGATGTCACTTACGATGCGTTGCGACGGACCAAATATTTTTCTCTCGCTCTGAGAGCATACAGTCTTGCCGTGGCAATCACTACTTTGGCTATGGACCTTTGAATAAAGCTTGTTTTGACCGGACTGCAACTTGGGACAAGACATCCAAGATAAAGGCATTTGAAAGTAACAGAAACAGTGGGTGTTGATGCGTGCGGCGTTCAAGATGGACATCATCACCTAGCAACCCAGTGCTAATGTAAGTAGCTGTACCATTACTACTCGAACTATCCTAACCACTATAAAAGACAAATTGACGTAGCTCTACGGCAATGGCGGATTCTCAGATTAATTAAGTTGACGTAGACCTACGCCTGCAGAACAGGATCAAAATCGTGAAATATTCTTTTACCTATGAATGCAATGCAATCACCCGCACTCAGAAAATTCAAGAGGAAAAAGGATACTGTTGGATTTCATGTCGCGATGAATGATGTTCTTGGCGTGCAAGTAGCTGAAAGAGAAAGTTATTATGGCATTTGGCATTATGCAATACATTGTAATCAGAATGCATGGACTAATGGAATACAAATTACGTGGCGACTTGAGAACTTGAATCCATAAGAATGATATTGTTGGAAACCTACTCCATGCCCTGAGCGGTCTGCCTGGCGATGTCAATGAGCTGAAACATCTGGTAGTTGGTCTCCTGGACGTGGAGGTGCTTGTAGAGGCTGCTGCCCTCACACCACTGGGTCACAATGGCCAGGTTGTCCTTCGTCATGTAGCCCATGAACAACAGGATGTTGACGTGTCGCGTTTTCCTGTGGTCAGATCGCGGCGCGGAAGAGGAAATGACCAGAATAAAAGATGAGATAATAGCCTCAAGATGATCTACAGAGAATTCATCCGAGGTTCGTAACTGTCAAGATAGACAGATTAAAGTTTGACTATTTCGACCAATAAAAACGTGATTCTAGGGAAAACATTACATCTGTGTTGTGTTAATATATATTATATTCCTTACCTCAGAACAGCTACTTCATTTCTGAAGGCCTGGAACTGCTCTGGCGTGGGGTCAACTACCTTTAAAATCTTCACTGCTACATCACCTAGAGCAGGAATGAAATAAACCATGTTTAAACACCCTACCCTATATATCCCCAGAGGTCTATTTTTTGGGTCTAGTTTCGAAAGTGTAGTTGCTTATTTTGGCTTCCTTTATAAGTGGTTTCATATCAAGGACCCCCAAATTAATATGCATTTGACCCTAACCCCCAACTGAAAATATTTTGTGCTAGGGACCGCCCCCATACAAGATTTGTGTTTAAAAAATAAGTTCCAAATATTTCACATTTTCTTGATAATCACAAAGTGTCGTTGTGGTCTTGTAGATCGACTATTTTCGATTCCCCAATGCATATACGTGTAAAGGGCTCATGAAGCCTAAATCTTTTGGCCTGGTTTTCCTAGTCCTCATTTCTCTTAAGTAAGATCTGGCAATACAGGCAGTAGTGCTCAATGCAGGAAGCCGTCGTAAACTCAAGACGGGAAGGCACGTCATGTCAGCGCCACAAGGTTACATAACATGTCACTTCTAAATTGAACAATGTTCACTACCTCAAAGGAGACGTGACAAGACACTAAACTGTAAAAAGTGGCAAACATTCTCACCGTGCCATTTCCCTTTGTATACGGTCCCGAAGGAGCCCGAACCAATGCGGGATTGTAGACACACCTCGCTGGAATCAATCTCCCAGTAGTAACTAGAGTCCCGCTTGTCCCTGGGTCTCTGGATTGGACACAAAGCAAAAATGCACGCCATGCGATCGTTCATGAATTCAATCTGAAATTGATCCAAATTATATAGTTGGCCACACTTGTCGTTATAGTTGTGGTGTGAACTCTGCCGTCTGCTTGAGTTAGAATGATTTTTTAAAAGACATACAGTAGTTTATCATTATAGTTATCATTCTCTTAAGCATGAGCAATGGCACCAGAAGCTTGCAAGTATAGGGCATAGTAGTGGTGCCAGATAGAAAACCTATTCATTTTTCACTTAGAGCTTTCAGAATACATTTAGATTATTTTTAAGCATGGAACCAAGCCATCCAGGCCCATACAACATTTGATTCTGTCCAAACAAATAATAATATATAAAAGAATGGTAGTTTTATATATATATAATTAAATATAGAAAAAATATGTATTGTTTTTTCATGACTCAGGATTCACCAGGAGCCTGGATGACTTGATTCCGGGCTAAAAATAAATTATATAGGCCTACAGGTAAATATTTTCAGAAATCTCAATGGGAAGAATTAATGGGTTTTATATCTGTGGCACGACAGAAGCAGCCACTGCAGTGCCCCATTCTGTTTTTACATGGTACAAGTTGTACACAGAGGTCGACACAATTTGAATAACATATCTGGTGGGTCATCTGTGGTGCCATCAGAATGTATGATGAGAATGAAGGATGCAGAACCTACTATTTTGTTTTTCTCCTGAGTGTTGAAGGACGTGGCCCTCTCTCTCTGGGCCGGCGTGGGGAGTTTGTGGGAGTGGGACTGGGTCCACCCTGTAGGGCTCTGGCTGGGGGAACTGCCCGCTAAAACAGGTGGAAGGGTTGGAGGAGGAAGCATTCAGATTCTGTGGATTCGTAGCAATAATAAGCTAGCCGAGTTGCGTGTTCCTCGGCTCAGTAAATCAAGTGTTCACGTCGTCACTCACCAGAGTCATGGTCACGCATCGCGTCCTACAGAGACAAAAACATAATATGAAAATATGATGACACTGCTTTGACAAAGAAAACAATCAAATACAGGCCACTCTTGATTTCAGAAAAAGATTAACAGGGATGCAAAAAAAGAACAAAAAATATATTTGCAAGCTCTCGCGTGTTGATGCATTGAACTTGTCTAACCCTAACCCATTTTCAAATTTCTGTGTCACACAGAAAAAGTACCTAAAAATATGAAACGAGCTTAAGTGGTTGATAATACTAATCAATTTACTAATCAATAAGATTAGATCTAAAAGATAAAAAATATATTTTGTGTGGCTTCTTGAGTATGCGATTAATCAAAAATAAATGATCACGATGGAAATAATTGCTAGTGGCAGCCCTACAACAGAGTTGCACAAAAAACATGGATAACCCGTTTACAGACTGCACACAGACACACAGCTTCCTAACCTTGTCTGGATTCTCGGGCGCCGCCTCAACAAAGTGAACATTACCTACTCTCCTCTTCAGCCAGAATCTATGGCACCAGTTGCTTGGGGAGGCATTCAGGCAGTCTAGCTATTCCCCAGCAGGGGAACAGACAAGACACCAGTGAAGACAGCGGGGAAAGGAAAGACAGTAGAGGAAAGGAAAGTAAGGATAGAAGAACCAATGGTAAAAGTGCCGCGCCCAGGGTGTTTTATTGGGAAAGAGTTTCAAATCAGGAGGAATATTCTACAACAGTGATTCTCAACCTTTGGAATTTCAAGGACCCCCATTTTAACATGCATTAGGCCACAGACCAACATTTGATGCCATTTATTTCTCTGGGGACTCCAATATACACTACAAAATCCTCAGTGTTGACTGAACTCGGGAGTGTACAAATGGAACCGGCACATGAAGGTTCAATTTATACATTCTCAAAGAGCTACAGACTCGTGAGGGTCTATTTGAACCCAGACGTTGAGAACCAGTGTTCTGTAAGGTAGGGCTGGGCGATAAAAAAAGAAAATCACAATATTGATAACTTGATATCGTCACGATAATATAACATTTATTTTGAAAAACATGTTCAATTAATCAATATTATATATATCGATGCAATATTGATTTATCGCTCAGCCCCATTACAAAGCATGCAGAACGGTTATGGTGGGAGATGTGTTCAGCTGCACCCGGGTGAAAACAGATAGAACTAACAGAACAGGCACAGGAAATAAAGGACAAACAACATAAGATAAAATGGTTGAAAGGTGCTGCAAGTGATTTCTATTGTTTTGTGATTTGATTTCCATAATCTTAGCCTTTTCTTAGCAACTTTGATAATCAAATTTATGTTAGAAATGTTTAAATTTGAGATTATTACTAGAACAAAACGTTTATTGCTAAAAAGCAATAGTGTGAGAGCAGTGGCTCTCAAACTGGGTTCGAGGGACCCTCATGGTTCCTTGAGGGGTATCGCCTATACAGGCGATACCCCGTATAGGCAATATATTTGTGACAGTGGTCACAGAGTGACAAGGGTTGTTGCAATTCAAAAGTTTGAGAACCGCTGCTCTATAGAAAAATCTGAATTTATTCATTTACATCATCATTTTGAGCCATTTAACACTTATTTTAGCAGAACACAATCACTTACAATCCCTTTAACAAAGGGGTATAAAAAGAGGCAGAGGAGAGGGCAGAATGAGAGAATCATGCAAATGAAGCTGAACCGCATCCAGTTGTGATGACTTTAACACAGTGGTATGTTACAGCAGGCGGGCTGGAATGGCTGCTGCGTACAAGAGGGTAAGATCACTCTCTAGGCTTGGAGGGGGGGGGGATATTTTAAGACCGGCTGCCCAAACCTCCAGGAGGACCCGGGGGGCCCGCGTGGTGTGTAGTTACCTCGAACATGCTGCTGTCGACGGGCAGGGTGGTGCTAACCATGTGGACGTTGGGTGTGGAGGTGGAACGCTGCCTCTGGGACAGACTGCCCCCTGTGGGCGGGTAGGGTGTGGTGTAGTTGAAGGCGTGCGGGGTGGAGTAGCGGTGCATGGTGCTGCGAGGAGGAACAGAGAGGACAGTAGAAGATGCATTACTAGTGTTACTGAGTCACTGCCGCGGTCTGTAGGACAGACTAGAGAGAAGAAAGAAAAAAAACTACAACTAAATTAAACATTATGGAAAACCCACTGAATACCAGTGTAACTTCTTTAATTTGGACTGTTTGGGGGTGTGGTGTGGTGGATGTGACAGTTTGATTTCACCTCTGTCATCGTAGTTAACCACTATATACAGTAATTCACTATTAAAAATAGCACAAACAGACAACTTACAAGCGGGGG
>OOFJ01120838.1:0-11020 GCA_900323375.1 Benthosema glaciale | reverse complement strand
TGAATCACATCTTGATGATGTCATCAAGATGTGATTCACCATGTTAATGATCCACACAACAACTCTAAGGTATATTATTGACATAGTAAAATGTTGAAAATGGGTGGAATTCCCCTTTAAAGAAACATAAATTTTATGATACAAGATGTCATTAAACTTGTAAAGCGTGTGCGGGCATACAGTACAGGTATGTTAAGTGTAGTGTATAGGCCAAAGGCCTATTCCATATTTATATTTATTATGTTTATGTTAGCCCAGATGTTTATGTTAGCTTAGCCCCTGGTATACTAGACATATAGGGCTCCATTTTTGTAACACACTAAACCACTTATCCCTAAACTTCTTTGCCTTATTTTACTAAATTGAAAACATTTTTGAATAGTTCAACTAGCCAGCCTACAAGCTCACAACCTGTCAATGTAGATTGACTAGTTGAACTATTCAAAAATCTTTTCAAAATAGTAAAATAAGGAAAAGAAGTTTAGGGATAAGGGGTTTAGCGTGTAACGAAAATGGAGCCTATACCGTCTCTGCTCTGGTGAGTTCCCAAACTTTTAACATGAAGGACACTATTCTGAGCTGAAGGGAAATGTGAATATGGTTCATGTCGGTTTATCTGTGGAAGTTATGTTATTGCCACAACATTGATAACGATCATGTAACAACTCACTGGCCTTAAAAACGATATGACTTCATATCTACTGTGAAATATATTTCCTTTTCCTTGGGCGAGAGGAAATGTTGCATTTCCCTCTCTAGCAGACCACTATCCAGTTCAAATAATTCATTCTGTCCATTCAGTCATGATGTTAGTTACTACTGGAGATGGATCATAATGTTAGTTACTACTGGAGATGCCATTGTGCTCTGTGGACATAATGTTAGTTACTTTGATTGATTGATTGATTGATTGATTATTCCTACATCACATGATGCCCAGACCACACAGGCTTACAAGACACTCACAAAATGTTCATACATTATTGTACATAATAAACAAAATACAGACAGTTACACTTATGGATACATCGTTCTCCAACGTAACTGCCATGCTTTCTCTATGAATTTTCCTAACACATACTACTGGAGATGCCATTGTGCTCTGTGGATCATAATGTTAGTTACTACTGGAGATGGACATTGTGCTCTGTGGATCATAATGTTAGTTACTACTGGAGATGGTCATTGTGCTCTGTGGATCATAATGTTAGTTACTACTGGAGATGCCATTGTGCTCTGTGGATCATAATGTTAGTTACTACTGGAGATGCCATTGTGCTCTGTGGATCATGCAAGGTTGGATTTGTAACAGACAGACAAACCAACCAACCAACCAAATAAAATAGAAGAGGGGTGTCCTAATTAATTTAGCCACTTAAGCTCTATAGATCTCTGTGTTTGTATGATTATAGAAGCTTGCAGATCTGCCATTTCTGGGATTTTTTTAATTAAAAAGGTCTTTTGACACATTGACTCATTTTCCCCCCCACATTTACCCAAATAGGGACATCACTCACCAAATAGTAAAATTGTTGTTATCAAACATAAATATCAAACATATCAGTATAGCCTATATACATTTCTCAAGAGGAAATTAAATGCATGTATTGAATTCAGTCTGAATGAAGCAGGTATAAAATACAGGTATAATCCCACAGCAATAAAAAAAATGAATGAGTGACTGTGTGTGTGTGTGTGTGTGTGTCAGAAGCAGAGCTACAGATCACGATTCACAGCCGTCAAGAGTAAACTAATCCGAGTTCTTCCCAGCATAATGCAAATAAATACTAACTCCGATTTGCCTGTTTTCCACCAGTTCTCCTCTCTCTCTCCTCTATACCCAGTTATCGGCGCATAGAGCGTTCCACTCTCTCTCTCTCTCTCTCTCTCTCTTAAGGATCCAATAAAAGAGAGCTTCTCTTTTCTTGGGAATCAAGGCCGAGTCAGTACAGAGCCTTGGTGCCGCGGCTGATTCATGTCGCTCACACTGGTGGGATGTTATGCATGGATAATTGATTGTAGATGCATCGTGGTCACCGTTGGATCTAGATGGTGCTGCTGAAATGTCACCTTACTGATGTTACAGCGCAGCGCAGATATTAAAAAAAGGGCTGCTCTCAAAGGCTTCCATCCGAAACCCCCCTCTCGTCTCCCACTGTGTCTGGGAGAGGCCGCGCCGTTTGTCAGGGTTCCATTTCAGAAGGACGGATCTCGCATTCGCAACCTTATCTGCACAGGACAGTGCAAAACCCACTTCCAGAAGGGCATTGAACATTTCCAATCGTAAGGGGCGCCTATATCACTTTCGTCTTTTAAGTGGAAATCAAAAGTGTGGGAAATGTGGGGGAAAGGAGGACATAATTGCGATACCAGAGTCTATGTTTATTGGTGGTCTGTGTCCTCCAAGACCCAGAAAAATTACACTCCGCTCTGAGAAACATCCCCTCTGACAACAATAAAGAAGCCATCATCTCATGGAGATGTTTTCATGCTAGCTCGAAGAAGTTTTCAGGACAGATTGTTAGGAAGCGTCTCAGACATTAAGTCAGATAATGCAATACACATTTATATATATAAAAAGGAGTGTACCAAAACTATGTAGAGACAGGTAAATCCAAAAAGGCAGGCACAGACAGACAGACACCTTCATGCCTTTTTACGCACTATGTTGCTGAGACAGTTGACTTAACTGTCGAGCATCCATTTTCCAATACCAAAGGATAGTTTGCCATACTGTAGGTTTTCCGAGTAGCTTCTTAGGGCACATTGTCCAAGCATTCAGCTGCCACCATTTTGGATGCCTTTGGAAAACCTGGAAAGGTGTGGCATTTTTCTTAAATATATATTTTATGGTATGTCCACAAGTTTAAATTACCAAGCCTGCCTAATGTTTCTGCTTTAGGTGTTTCACCTACTGTATAACATCAGCTGTTAAACAGTATGCATTTCCTTAGTGCGTCCTGTTGAAGGAATGTGCCATTCCTTGTTTTGTTTTTTTCGCTTCTCGTACACACTGAAACCATTCAGAACCAGAACCCATGGGTTTTCCCCCATAAACAAGTGTGAATGAACATGTAAACTTAGCCAAGTATTAACAGAACTTGGCCTTTCTTCTTCTACTACACACTGTGGTCCTGGTGCTGCTGTGTGGATCCTGGCTGGCGTGACAGAGGAGGGAGAAGGCAAACAGCTTGAGGAGGGAGGGAAGAGAAGAGGGCCCACAACAGACAAGCTGGACTGAGGGGAGATGGAGGGCTGCAGCTGAAGGGGAGAAGGGGAGCATTAATGGCCAACATATGTGTGCATATTCCGGGGGTCTCTCAGGAGTAAATTACATTACCCAGTGCTGCTAAAATGGCCCATCGACGAGACGTGCGTAACGACGGCCCGAGACAGCTACCGTGTGAAAAGGCCGGCCGTTGTGTGTGAGCCTTGGTCTGATCTGTCACGGTGGGGCTTTTAGGGAGTAACGGGGGTAGCAGCTGTTTCATTCACCTGTCCTGTCCCATATATGGCTCTCCATCAAGGCAGAGGCGCTCACATCCTGCGCTGCAGGTCTGCACCTACAGCCATGTTCCTCCACAGTAATCTCACATGTAACAGTCCTATCTAATGTGACAACTTTTACAAGGCCCCAGCAACCCACTGTTTTGCAGACATGTAGAATGATATGCTTTTCCAATTGTATAAACACACCGGTTTAACCATTTTAAACCCTGCGTAGCCCATTTTGTTTTTCCGTCAACAGTGGAGCTATATCCGATCTACAGGCTCACAATGTGTCATGTTGTTGTGAGCCTGTAGAGCAGACTGTGTTATCTGAATTTTCACTGAACATTTGCCTATTTTCACCTGATGTTATGGCATGCAACCAGGTTAATGGCATGCACGGCCAGCACACCCGTGGCTCCCGACATAAGCCAATACTCTGTAACAAACCGATACGTAGATCTTTAGCAGGGCATTCTTTTAGCACTGCATGGACACGGTCCACAGGGCAACTTTTATTTTATTTAACCTTTCTTTATTTAACCAGTAAAACCCACATTGAGACTAAAGTCTCTTTTACAAGTGTGAACTGGCCAAGAGAAGAGAAGAGGCAAATAAGTAACACAGCTCTGCCAGTAACAAAAAATACAAGACAAAACAACAGGACAAACATACAACGTTCATAAATACAGTACCCTCAACCGATGAAGCTCACGTGGAAAACAGGAAAGTCTAATAATGCAAGTATAGGCTAATATCTAAAAACGAAGCAATAACATCTGCTAATATAATAAAAAACAAGAAAACCAACATTATCTATACGACATTATAAAACACTTATCACTTCAAACACGCGGTGACTCTGCCTGGTCTCCGTCAGACCAACAGGTTGGTCTGTGGGCTAAAACGTCAGTCATGATAATGTTGTTGTTGTTGATGATTTACTGTCCAGGTTCAAAACGCTTCACTGTGTTGGAACACACTGGAGGACTTTACCGTGGTATAACACCGTCTTAAGTGGGGGAAACACGAGCACTACACACAAGCACATGATGGAATTAAAATAAACTGTTTGTTTATTTATTTATGCATGTGTTCCCTTGTTTGTTTGTTTGTTTGTTTGTTTGAGGGGGTAAAGTTGATACAGCGCTGCTGCTTAAGCCGTGGATTATCTGTCCGCGTCTCTCTGCTCTCTGCCTGTTTACCATCGGCATGGATTCACCCACACTCGGCGTCTATCACACGCGCACAGAGCTCCCCGAGAGAGAGCGGACCTTAGGGAGAGCCCCAACCTCTGGGTGGTGGTGGGGGGGAGCCCCATGCAGAACAGGCCTGCATGGGGTTGAGCCCATGGGCATGGCCTTCTGGCTCTCTGGCAACCACTTCGTTAGGCACACATACAACACTAATCCTCCTTGTGTCTCTATTACCCCTCTCTCTCTCTCTCCGCGGAGGAGAGAGAGGAGTGGGCTGCCTGCATGGGGTTAGGGTGGTGGTGGGGTTGCACCGCTGCGGGGCCAACAGTGTGTCATCAGCATAAAGATAGAGGCCATATGGCTGTACGACGACATTACGGCTTCTAATAGAGGCAAAGACAACAACAACAAGGCAACCGAGAGAGATACACATGCAGGAATGATGAACAGGAATGAGAGAAAGGAGAGTCACTTAGCCCCCCCACCCCATCAGAATAGTATTGTTAGAGGCATAATCTGAGGGTAGGCAGATTAGGCTATATTGCAAGTTGGATGGCTGTGAGGCAATTTAGGTTTATGTGGTTACACACGCCGCACACTCAATAATCTAAACAACACATTAATGTGCTGCCTTAATTTGTAATACTGCGTCTGTGCTTGAAAACAATTTGTTATGCATTGGATTTGTAGGAATCTCATTCTGGATAATTCTTAAGCATTTAACACAGATTCTTTTTTAATGAATGTGGAGACATACTGAAGCCTAGTACACATCAAAGTATTCCATTTGATTTGTGCATTTTAATGTCTCCTATGTATCCTAAAATCTTTGACGGTTTAATAAGAATAAAACAAAAAAAATACAACAGAATGCAGGTATTATAAAGTTTTTTACAAATGCAACATTTTACTATAGATGAATTACTTCTCTCATCATGTTTGACTGTACATGAGCCATGTTACTGAATGCTCCAGTTCAAATCACTCGATTTGGGCGCCATCTTGTGGCTGTACTTGTGGCTGTCATCTGCCAACACAGGTGCATGAAATTCAATGTCACCTTTTTTTTTTCCTTCCCCCAGATAGCCTTGCTCGCCCGCCTCCAGCTGTCACCTGGGCTCTTGGCAGTGTAAGGTAATAACATCAATCTGCAATCAAGATTATATGCTTGTCACTCATTCCTTCGTATACTCAGTGGCTCACAATGCGTGAACACAAGGTAAAGCCTGTGCACAGATGGGCAGATAAAATGCTCCTAAATATTCATCAGTTTGTCAGCGTTCATCTCCACTGCTGCAACAACAAGCACTTGAGTACTTCCATTAGTTGACTGGCAACTGTTGCAAGTTATCACAGGGTTTGGTGCAAATTGGGCTGAAATGTAGCTACAAACTCAACAAATAGCCCTGCTGCATTTGAGGAAACATTCTTCTCGCTGTTTTAATCTGTACCCCGTAGAAGAAAATGTACTGGAACCACTTTGAGATTTGCAGCACCTCCTTTACGGGGAACCTGAAACAGGGTCTGCAGCTGTACTGTATATCTCAACTGAACAGAGCCTATAAGCATGCATCCTGCATTTCAAATTTATTTCCATGTTTACACCATTTCATATTCTTTTGCAATAGTAACAGGATTACTTTGTGACAAACAGTAATTTGTGGAATTCCCTCATTTCATTATGTGGATTTCTCTCTCTCTCTCTCTCTCTCTCTCTCTCTCTCTCTCTCTGTCTCTCTCTCTCTCTGAAAAAAAAGACCCTGCTCTAGAATGCACAGAGGTTCGAGTCCAGAAGCCCTTCAGGTCTGAATAGACCTCTCTGCGGTGGACCAGATAAAGCAGAGCACATGGCAGCTAGCCTGGTGGTGCGATAGGCGTAATTTAAGGCAAGAGGTATATAATATATGGAGAATATAATAAACACCTTTCGCTGATGAGCACCCCAACCGTGATTCTCTACATTTTTCCACACAATTTTATGACACAGTATTTAAAAATGTCCACGGTCCCAACAGGTAAGGGCCAAATCTTACCGCAATATACAAGAGGAGGAAAGATCTTGGAGGGTTTATTATAACACTAATTGAGCCTCATCATTCTTCATGCCATTTTTTACTGACAGTGTTTCAGGCATTAAACCTCACCCTTCCTGCTGTTTCCCCGGATATATTTATTCTGTGAGATCACACACTTTAGGGGTTGCATCAAAGGAATACGTAAACACATACATACTGTACATACATAGTGATACATAAATGAATTAACACATGGAAATGAGCTGGAGTGCCACCGTGGGTCTGGTTAAGTTGATCCCCAGCTGCATATGTCGGTAATCACACCGCTGCCTCTTTGGATTCTCTCGCAGGCACGCAATAAACAACCTGCTGCCAGCATAGCACCCCCTACGCTTTTGTCTAATCTGCCCGTTTCACTGGGCTCTAGTTTGTTGCACAAAATATGAAAGTAAATCTCTGCCGCAGAATGCACAGAGGCACATTAACTGGGATGGGTGCCTGCACACTAAAGCCCCAGACATTAAGTCTGGGATTTACACTGGAATATGATTCCCCAAGGTGCCTTACTTACGAGTTCTCAGACAGAGACACAAACACAAACTTGGTGACCTTTTGCAACCTGCTGCCTCGTGTCACTTTTAAAGTAACGCTTAATTATGATCTCAATTAAATTATACTCTAAAGTAGGTCTGTTGCCATAATGTAGAGGAAATGTGTGGCTTGCTTTGAATGTACCCTGTAACCCTTTCAGAATCAGCTTTCTTCTCACATCACAGTTTTACAAGTTAAAAGAAAAAGTGGGTGAAGTTAGTTTTTGTGCATAGTTCCTGTGTCCTTTTTCCAAGCTTTTGCCACACAATGTAATACATTTTTTTTTTTTATATTGTATAAAGGCAACCGTTATTTTGTTTTGTTATAAACAGCATGGGTGCATGACATTTACTATTATTGATAAAGCACTTTATCAATGCCACATAGACATTCACGTTTCTGATGAATGGGTAACTACCGCCACCTGCTGGAAGAAGTACAATACTTCTTTCATGGGTGACAGTTTATGTTGTTTAATCTGTTGTTTTGACAATTCACAAAATGTGCAAGCCAGGTATTTCTATTCATTAATAATAGGCTTAATTCAACAATAGGCTACACCTTTAAGCATCTTGTGTGCAAAATTAAGTAAATTTGCAAAGACATTGAATCCAACAGCAGCAGAAGTCCTATAACAATAATAATGCGGAGACACTCACCAGTGGGTTTCTTCCCAATGGGTTTCCTCACATCTGGAGATTTGGCATTCATGAATTCTGTAAAAAAAAAAAAAAAGAGCACAAAAGCAACAGGTGAACACTAAGCACTGAGTCACCATTTTTGTTAAATGTTTACCATCCTGATCAGTCTCAAAAGTCTCAAAAACTTCAAGAGGATAAAAGACAGCCATGCACAGTTCTTTGGTGGCCTTTTTATAGCCCCACCATTTAATATTGTTCAAGTCTTATAAAACATATGGTATTTTGACCAATCTTCACCTTGAGATAAGATGAGGAGGGAGGAATCGCTTCATCCATCCATCTTCAACTGCTTATCCGTAGTCAGGTCGCGGGGGCAACAGCTCCACCAGAGAGCTCCAGATATCCCTGGAATCGGTTCAAATGGGACGTTATAGGAATTGAAACGTTTAGTTTGGTTAACATTGTTTGGCTTAATTTCCTCCAAATAAATGTCTCAGGAAAAGGAAAACCCTAATGGTCAAATAAGATTACTGTTATCAACCTGTTGGAAGTATATCTGCTGTTCTGCCAGTAAACATGAAAGTGGACTTGAGATATGACTATTAAAAATGTACAAGAATCCATAAATGATGCCATTCACATATAAATCCATCCATCCATTCATCTTCAACTGCTTATCCGTAGTCGGGTCACGGGGGAAACGGCTCCACAGAGAGTACAAAAATAGTAACTTAATTCTCTGTGATCCCGAGGCGGTCCCTGCAGATATAAACCCTTCAACTCATCCTTGATATGCTCTGAGTCGTCTTCTTACAGCCGGATGCCTCGAGGACCTCCCTCGGGAGGTGCTCCAGAGGCATCCTAACCAGATGCGGAGACTCTACTCCGAGTCTCTCTCCCTTGTGACTGAACTTCTCACCCAGTAAAATGCCTAGGCAGCCCGTCTGGGGCAAAAAAACTAATTTCGGCCACTTATATCCGCAACCTTATTCTTTCGGGTCATGACCCACAGGTGAGAGTAGGAACGAAGATTGCTGGGAGAGAGCTAAATACATACATATAATACAATGTAATAAACGATTTCTTAATCTCATGCATGCCTTCACCCTTAAACAGGTAGAGTAGTGGCCATCTTGAGTAAAACAAAATCACAAATTAACTGGGTTGCCTCAACACTGTTATTATTTTCAACCACATTAATATATTATTCTTCTAATCTAGGCCTATATATACAACTATAAATGTAATGCCCGAGATGGGAAAATAATAAAATATGTATTATCCTATAGTTAAAGATGTCCTTAATAATATTGTGGGGTATAGGCCCTCATTTAGCACTCGCCTCCACAGAAAGTTAGTCCACAACAATTCTCCAAGATGCATAAATACGTTGGTTGTGCATAAAAAAGACTTGTTAACCTAAGAAAAATACTTATAATAAGTAAGTGAAGATCTTTGAAGCAGTTTGCGTTATTGTCCTACTAGCTTTTCGTTTAACTGAGAGCCGGAAATCATGTTTCTGATATATAGGTTACTACCACCCCCTGCTGGACGAAGTATACTACTGTACTAATAAGTAACCTTGCGTCAGTAGACTGGGCACTGTGGGCAGGCTTCGGCTGCGTCAAGCTAGCAAATATAAGAAGGTCGCGTAAGCTCCGCGGCGAGCTAATATAAGGACTTCAGAATAAGAGCTAGTAAATAATGTGTTGTAAAACTCATTCATTTTTTTTAAAGCGTTTATTTTATTTTGTGTTGTATACGTATGTGTTTAAATACTGAATTTATTGTTTTAATGTGCAAATTAATCGTTTGTTAATTTAGCGGGTACGTTTATTCTGAAGGGCCAGGCCACCGGAAGTCTTATCCTAGCTCCCTTATCCTAGCTCACTAGACGCAACTGTAAAGCATCATGGCGGCGCCCTGAAGGAAGAAAGTCACATTATTGCGATACATTCATACACAGTGTTAACTGTTTACCAGAATCCAACCTGTTTATATCGAGCTGACCATATCAACAACAGACCATATCTGAGCTTCTTCACTTCAACGGAGGTATTTTAATCAACCCAGTGTTATGTGTGGTCTATCTATGGCAATTCCAGTTATCATGTAGCCCCAGAATGTCTGTGATATGATATAATATCACTGATATTTTTATACATTCATGTTTTCCATAAATACAGTCTTTGGGTAGCAGACTGATCTGGTGTGTTTTCTCTACTCACTGAATTGCTGCGAGACTTGGAGAGTCCTCATGTATATATATAGGCTATATATATATTATCCTCCATTCGAAAGTTCTGGCAGAAAACGTGCATTAATGAGTAAAATATCTCACGAGCTGCACAAATGATTACTGAACAAATTAAACTTCCTTTGGGGGGGGACAGTTGACAGACGTGTGCGTTGTGCTTGTTGTGGGGGTTATCTATCAATCAATCTCAACTGTCTACTCCCCCAAAGCCCAAAGTAAGTTTGTTTCAGTGCAGCAATGGGCGTGGTTTTCTGGTTCCACTGAAAAACCTGCCTTTTTTTTCTCCTATAGATTTACAAAAATATTTATGTAAACTATTTTAAACCTAGAATCAAAGCCTTCCAGGATCCTGGTGATTTATGGCCATGACTACTGTGAAAAAATAGAAATAGCTAAACAAAGGGTATTTATTCAAGTGTAGCATAATGAAATATTCAATTGTTTATTTTCACAGTCAGAATCAAAGGTTTTATTGTCATGAATCACCAGGATCCTGGATGGCTTGATTGTAGGCTTTAAAGCCCTAATCACACCAAAGGGTCACCTTGCAACTCCTTGGTTCCAAACGGTTGCAAGGAGTTGCATGGTGACCCTCTGGTGTGATAATATGGGGGGCGATAATACGGGCACTCAGATCGCTGGCATCACTGTGACAAGCATTCAGCCATCCCCATTATAAAGAGTGGTTTGTTTCCCTTCAGGGCAGATGAAAGCAGCCTCTGCTACGCTCCTCGCAAGAGACTACATCGTCTTATGTACGAGACAGCGATCCCTGGCCTTACAACAAACGACAGTAGATAGATATTCACAGCGATGTCTGGCATTACAACC
>OOFJ01120833.1:0-10160 GCA_900323375.1 Benthosema glaciale | reverse complement strand
TAGCCTACTGTAACATTACGTGGGCATGGTGCAACATGGAACTTGACGTTAATACAGTGAACATTAATTAGCCTATAGTGTTTAATAACGAGGCGGCCAGGCGGGCCAGCAGCCATGCAGCAGCGCATGAAACATGAAACCCGATGGTTCAAAAACCTTCCCTCACAGTCTATCCCATCCTCGTATCAACATATTAAACAAATGCAAAGATAAATAAAGTTGCATAGCTGATGCGGACCCAAACATACAGTGTAGTTTTGCCGTTTTAATATTTAAATAGTATGATGAAAGGATCAGTTTCGCTGGATCGCCACTGTGGAATGAAATCAACTGGCTCCACACAGCTGAGGATTGCGCAATTGCGCTGCGGGAGGAGAAAGAAAGGCGATGAGATTGGATTATAATTTCGGGCATTTCATTCATTAATGTCGGTCAAAAATACGGTAAATGACTCGTTGATACTCGTCGAGTCATTGAGAGTCATTGACCTCGAGTCCGAGTCGAGTCAGGAGTCTTTGGGGGTCGAGTCCGAGTCGAGTCTAGAGTCCCATTTTTGGCGACTCGAGTGCGACTCGAGTGCGAGTCTTTAACTCGAGTCCCCATCTCTGTGGCTCGCCCACGCTGCTGGCCAATGGAGAGCGACGACGTCACACTGGCGGCCATCTTACTTCGGTCAGCATAACATTGTGTCTATGGGCATGTACTTTTTAAATAACCATAACTTTCTCAATTTTCAACCGATTTTCAAACGGTTTGGTTTGTTGTAAACGTCAGAGACGTTGGCATACTCATTTGCTTTTATATGACGTTTATATAACAAAATACAATTAAGCAAATAAGCATCCTGAATCATAGCCACGTTGATAACGTTTGTAATATACCAACCCGTTTGTAAATCCGTCAAGATTTGAGCGAGTTATGACTATTTTTGTTTGAGCTGCCATAGCATATAATCAGAGACTCCGCCTTGAGCCATCTAGCCTTTATATATGTCTATGGTTGCACCACTCAAACATCTGACCACAATCCAGGTCTAATTCCATGAAACGAGCACAAGCGCGACAATTTCACGAGACTGCGCCCTCTTGCGTCGACACTCCTCAACTTCTCTGCACAGCCAAAATAATCACCCGCCTCCCATTAAAGAAGAATGACCACGGTGCATCGGTTGCTTGCCGTCTGAAAAGGCCATTAGACTTTAGACAGTTTAGAGGGTGTAGACACAGAGAGTCAGACACATACTGCCCACTAGGGGTGCAACTGTTCATCAAGCTAATCAATTGAATCAATTATACAGAAAAAATAAACCTTTTCAGCCAACAATCAAGGATAAAAAATTATACTTTATATAACACATTCATTCATCATGAAATAACTGCTTTCAACATAAGTGTGCAAGTGTACAAAATTAATGAAACCAAATCCATTTGGTTTCATTTTACGCTCTCAATAGTTAAAGATCTATAAAGGGTCTATTTGGTTAACAACTCTCCATCATTTAGCTGGGGACCACATGGAACCCTCTCAAGGACCACTGGTGGTCCCCGGACCACTGGTTGAAAACCACTGGTATAGTTTGTTGATTACTTTTGATGCAGTAATTGTCTTTTTTATTTTCTGTATTAGAAATTTCTTGAAAGTCATTAAATTGTCACTTCACTGTACCAAAATCATCTATGTATATAGCTTATAGCCTATGTATCTTCATGTCTCTCTGTCTCCCCAGTCAGTTTGTATTAATCTATCTTCATGTCTCTGTCCCCATGCAGTCAATTTCTATTCGTCTATCTTCGGGACGCTCCAGCTGCTGTGTCTGCTCACCTGTCCGCTGATTGGCTATATCATGGACTGGAAGCTGAAGGAGTGTGAGGACGAAAAGGCTGCCACACATCCTGAAAGCGGGTATGGCGTCTATGACTTTATTTATTGACTAGCATTTAGTTCAGACAAATCAGACACTCATCAACGGTTAAATAGTAACCGGAACTAATTTGATTCTCTAACTCAGAGAGTACAAAAATAATTAACCAAGAGTTCCGTTCGTTCGTTCGTTCGTTCGTTCATTCATTCATTTATTCATTTATTTATTCATTTATTTTTGCATAGAATTAATATAGTAAACTAACAATAAATAATTCATAATGAGCATAAAAATGCTAATAGATGTGTGTGTAATAAGAGGTGTCTTTACTGTAGCTCATGTTTAAATGTCGGTGTTGCGTGTTTGCCTCAGCCTGAGCTTGTGTTCCCTCATTCTTAGCATTTAGGGCTTTGGGTTATAGGGTTGAGCAGAGCCATAGAGTATCTCAGCCCGTTCACGTGGTTCATGTACTCGTGCGAGCCCACAGACTCCAAGTGCATTTCGTAAACTTCCGGTGTCCCAGTATTCGCCAATAGAAGTCTATGTAGAATGGCCCCATGAAGTGAACGGAGTTGTCGTAAAACACAGGGCTCGGGGAACATAACAGTAGGCGCGCGGCGTTCCCGTAACCTCTACATGTGTCCCTTCAGCTCTTCGGGTCCCCCAAAGAGAGACAAGAAGATCCAGAAACTGACCAACGCCCTCAGAGCGTTCGTTTTCACCAACCTGCTGCTGGTCGCCTTTGGAGCCATCTGCTTGATTGACAGCCTGCCCTTACAGGTAGGAAACGAAACACAACGGAAAATACGAAGCTCACACACCGACAGACGAACGTTGAGGCTCTTTGGATGCAAAAATATAATCTTTTAATAAAAGTGCAAAAAGAGAGTGGATGTTTGGGTCCTAAGACCATAATCAACAACACTGAACGCAGGTTGCCCATGTTGGCATCAATCAGCACATTGTTTACCCTCACTGTTGAGGCCTGAGGGCCTTCAAGAAAATGAACACGATAAAGACAAAATACAAACACATACTTTAATACTGGCCGCTCGTACCTGTCTTTAGCCTCTGTAAACCTTTAGAGTTTAGAGTGCAAACCTTTCTGTCTTGTGAATATAATGAAATAGCATGAATTGAATGATTTATAGATACATAAATACTGTAGATAGATATGTTTTTAGATAGATATTTTCTTGATATGCAGTACTGTAAACACATGCACACACAAACTTACATTGACCTCTGTCTCTGTCTCTCTGTCAAGTTGGTGGCATATGTGCTCCATACCATTGTGAGAGGGTTCATCCACTCCTGCGCTGGAGGTCTATATGCTGCAGTGTAAGTAACCTACAACTCCTGACCGTCACAGACATGTCCAATTTTATAAAATGGTACTTTGCTTTAAACATGTTTTCAAACATGAAAACATGATAAGAGTTTTTATTTCCTCGCACACTAGCAGCTGTGCCCTCTGAGTTCATTTAGTTTGTGCAGTGATGTGTATGTCAAATCACTACACAAAGATGTGTATGTCAAATCACTACACAAAGATGTGTATGTCAAATGTTTCCCCCTTGTTCTTGTTCCACTTTTCAGCCCCCAGAGATAATTGTGCCAGGGAGATTTGTGCCATTTCACATCTTCTGTAGGTTATTTTTGCGGGTTAAAATGTTTTGGCTGTGGACACCCCCCCACACACACACCACACCCCTGGGGGTCCCCCAACCCCACTTTGAGAAGCACGGAGTTAAGAAGCCCAACTTGTTTTTTTTTGCAGGTATCCAGCCAACCACTTTGGGACGTTGACGGGTCTGCAGTCCACAGTCAGTGCAGTGTTTGCACTGTTGCAACAGCCGCTCTTCGTGCTCATGTTGGGGCACTTCGAAGGAGACCCTTACTGGGTAAGCACACACACGCGTGCACGCGTGCATGCACGCACACTTTTATTTTATTTGGATCTGCACAAAAGGCGCAATACATTAGATCCAAACACTGATCGGGAGAAGGTTGCGATACGGTCAAACCAGATATAACTGCTGCACAGAGGAAAAATAGATAGCACAGGACAGGATGATTTTCTGTAAGCCACTTAAGGATAAATTAAACATCGCCGTCTCCAGATAGACAGACTGCCCATAATAGCTGAGAGAGAACGGTATTTAGGCAACTCTTTTGCATTTATCTTTTGCAGTCCTCCTAATTGTAAGCCCCTGAGCACAAGTTTGTGTCGTTTGTGTCGTTGTTGACTTTATCAGTGTTTGTTTAATAGCTCTGTTAATCTGTATTTTTGTTTTTATTTTATTTTATGCACTTTTATGCTGTTGTTTTATCTCTTATTGTTATCATGCTGCTCTTTAACCTTGCTCTGTAAAGCACTTTCTTTGTAAAAGCACTATGAATGAGTGCATAACTGTGCCATTTCAAAATATCAAGAGGTATCATTGCATGTCAGTTATATTAGCGAGTTTAAGATCGCCCGACCGTCCGACGTGCGACGCCACCGGTGAATGGCTCGGTGCTCGATATATAAACCTTGCGGCCGTCGGAGCCCATGCTACGACGGCAGAACACAGCTTTTGGCGTCTTGTTCACGACGTCGACGACAGGGAAGGTGCATGTACGTGTCACCATGGGAACCAGAGACGCCAGTGGAAGGGGTGGTGCTCCGTCGGCGTTGTCTGTTTCTTAACTAGTTGGGCTTCTGTGTCGACGGCGTCTGAGCACTTCCTACTTCCTTGTCGTGTCCAAGTTGCAGCGAGGGCGATCTTAAACTCCCTATTATCACAATTACAACACCGACGGGGGTAACGGCTCTTCCCTCCAATCCACAGATTAACGTGGGCCTCCTCATCCTCTCCATGGCTGGCTTCCTGTTGCCGTGCTACCTGATCTACCACCGCAGACACTTGACAATGCAGAAGAAGAAGCGAGACAGGCTGGCCGTCCAATCAGACCAAGAGACGAGTCCTTTCACCCCATCGGAGAACTGCGACAAGATGAACGGACACACAGCAAACGGCCACGCCGCAAACGGCCACGCCGCTTAGGAATGACTGACGTTTGCTTCCCTGATCGTTTGTGGATCGTTTAATCGAGTGGTACAAGAATTTTAATTTCAAGGACGCCCATAACTCTGAGAGTGTACAAATAAATGCCAAATAGACATTTGTACGCTCTCAGGTTACAGACCTGTAAGGGTCTATTTTAGAAGCCCCTCAAGGAACCCTGAGGGTCCCCGGACCCCACTTTGTGAACCACTGATCTAATCAGTTGATTGACTATTCATGTGCTGGGTACTGCCTTGAAGTGGGTACATGTTCGATTCTGGTAAGGACAATGGACCTTCTTTTATTTATTTTAAAATGTCAACATTTTTAAATGAAGTGGGTTCTACTTAGACAAGAATCTGCCACGCAGAATTAAGTATAGGTTCTTCTAAGCTTTTAGAAACAGTACCTGATATGAAATAACAGTTCAGCTACTGTATACCCCATCCCATGCTGTACTGTACAGAACAATCCTTGGAGAATGTGCACACGGAAACCAAATGGACCCTTACGGGTCAAACTTTACTTGCACACTTTACTGTATACCCCACGCTGTACTGGGGTATACAGTACAGTACCAGACAGGTGGATTGGTCAAGGAATGGAGTAAGATCGTGATCTCATTTATCAAAATGTTATTTGATTTTCAGCTTACTGTGTAGATTCTTTCAACCTATGTAATATTAATAATATACTAAATATAGTCAGTCTAACTACTGACTTTTGCCCCCAGTAATACAGCATATCTGTCCGTCCGTCCTTGTGAGCGTGATATCTCAGGAATTAGATTACATTTGGCACGAACGTCCACTTAGATTCAAGGATGAACTGTAAGAAAAACGTTGCCAAAGGTAAAGTCACTGTCACCTTACATTACATGTGTTTATGAGGCACCATGTTTTCGGGTTGTCTATCTGTCCATCTGTCTATATACGTACATGCATCCGTAGGCTATTATGTCCCCAAATGACTGAATGCGATACCTCAGGAACCCTGTAGAAAAAAAGAGGAAGGAGCACATCTGTTTGCGGCCAGAGTAGAAATCTAGCTCCAACAAGGTGCTCTTTGATACAAGACACCAAGGCACTCTCGCAGAAAAAGTAAAAAAAAACTTTAATAAAGTGGCTTATGCAAACAGTAGGAAAGGATTAAAATGCACCCACGCGTTGCTTGCGGCACGCCGGCACAAGTGCCTTCATCTGGGTGTCAGTCAGTTGTCAGTGCTGCAACGCGCCGTAGGTGCATTTTAATAACGTCATGACATTTGGCACACATTTTGTCCACTTGGACTCAAGGATGAACTGATTAACTTGTGAGTAGGACTATAGGTGGTCAAAGGTCAGTATCACTGTGACCTCACAAAACACAGTAATTACATTCCTTCAAATCCGTCACGGGCGTACTATATGAGTCTGGACAGACATGGATGTAAACTGCAACTTGCTGGGAGTGCTTACTGTACGACGCCATTACGGCGTACGCCAATGTGGTATTTCTAGATTTGTAAGGACAACATTGTTCTCAAAGAACCTTTTAAGACATGAGATTCTTTATGGGGTCATTGTTCCATTCCTGTAGCACCAGTTCAAAATGCCTTGAAGAGTCCGTCTGACTTCTTCAAAGCAGGTATTATGATAGCTCCGTTTGTCACCTCATATCCATGCTGGCTGCTGCTTAGCTCCGAGATGAGGTTTCCGCCTCAATATAGTCCTGTGCTGGTGGAACGGGAGAGCACCCGTTGCCACGCAGTGGATTAAACCCCTTTCGCAGTATTTTTTTCATAATAATAGTAAAGGTATCAAACGCAAGATAAGAAAAAAAAGAACTTAGCGGCGGCCCCTAACATTTTAACTGTGGCATCACAAAAAAACTTAAATCAGGCTTAAATAAAAAAGTAGTCCAGTCAACTCCCATTCACATGCGCAGTACTGCTTCCGGAAGAATGCATTGAGAAGACCGGGGAAACAAAACGTACTGGCTGACAAACAACCGCTTTGTAAGTAGCTGTTTGATGCCTCAGTTAAAATGTTAAGGGCCGCTGCTAAGTTTTTTTTTCTTATCTCTCTTTTCATACTTTTACTGTTTGAAAAGAATACTGCTAAAGTGTTTTAATCCACTGCGTGTCGACGGGCGCTACTCAGACAGACTCCCGTTCCACCAGCCCCGATACTAGATCGAGGCGGAACCTCATCTCGGAGCTAAGCGGCAGCCAGCATAGATATGAGGTGACAAACGGAGCTAGTATCATCATGAAGTACAATTAGAGCCATTCGTGTTCAATTCATTCATCTATGCATCCATGCATGCATGCATGCATTCATTCATTCTGTTGATCATCATTTTCTGTTGCATTATAATCCATAAACTATGGATGCATTACTGCTTAAGCTACTGTAGTGCCAAAGAATCAAGTATTTAGCTCCTGAATGTAACCTGACTGACAATCACTTGAATGCTTCCCCTATATTTATTGACCTCCTCCAATGCACAGTTTCTGGCCATGAATTCAAAAGGAGATAAGCCATCCTTAACCAGTTTCTGTGACCAAAAGTCAATAGTGTTTCAAGTTATACCAAAGGTTAAATAACTCTTTATGTAATTTTTATTAGTTTGCTTTATAAATACGTCTATCTATCCCTCAGGTCCTACTGACATTCAGACCTTAAATTCCTTCACATACCCAGTCATCGTCAAATTCACGTCTCTTTTCAACTACAATCACTAGGCGTTCTGGATTTGTTTCCATACTGGGTTTCAGATATGTAAGGTTCTCAGAACCTAATTTGGGCCATTCTCAGGACGTCGTACTAAACCAGAACTTATAATTAAACTTTTTGTTTCTAAAATAGTGAAAATAGCCTGTCTACAAAGCTCACCGTGTGTGAGCTTGTCGATCAGCTACAGTATATTAGCTTTCAGCTAAAAGTTCTGGCTTACCTTTTGTTGCCAGAATTTCTAGAAAGAGCCAGAAGACAGTCAAAATGTCAACTATCGATCAATAACATGCGGTACTTGAGCATCAAACGCCAACTGAATTGATCTCATTGTATGCTGTAGACGAATTCACCTTGGCGCAATCATAACCGCGATGTCAAGCGCAACTACAGGGTAGCGCTCTGTGGATTCGTCTATAAATCATGTGTATTTACATTCATTTCTTTGATGTCAGATGTATATATGGTGCCTTCTATAATATTTATTTCTTTGATTTAGTCTCTGAATTTAATTTCTGTTTTATCATTTTTATTCTGCTTGTAAGGAGCAGCTAGTTTAGCTGTTGACTAGTTTTTATTGTTGTATTGTAGTATGCAGCCGGCCTTTGTATTGTTACTACTTTGTAATATATTGTTTTGTAAATTTAATATGTTTTTTCTTTTATGTTGGGGGTGGTTCTTTTTTTTGCTGCATTTGATGAAATGCTTTGATGTGACGTCATCATTCAGGGACATTTCTCAGCTCTGTTCAGGTGTTTTCCCACTAGGACACATGTTGCTCAAAGTTTCTAAGAACCAGTTTATCCACACATCCACACTGTTGTTTTTAGTGCAGACATTAAGATTAGAACACCAATTATTTTCAACCCACAATAATGTACAACAATTCTCTGTCCATCTAAGCCGAGGTGTATCACATGTTGAGGAAGTCATTGACTGACTTTAGATGTGCTGTGCTGTCTCCAGGTTGAGTGATATAACTGGCCAAAACAAGTAGTTTGATCCAAGTGCTGCCACAGTGAATAATCATCCACATTAAGTCAGCTGATGTAAATTACAGTTTACTGTGAGAAATTTACTCTGGGTTTTCTGACATTCTGTGCAGGCACAGCCTAGTCTGAAACAAAAAAAAGTCTGACTTTTTTGGGGGGTGGGGAAAATAAAATTGTATGCATGAAAAAAAATATGGGAAATGTTATTGTGTTGTATGAAATAAGTGCAAAAAAAAAAAAGAAAAAGCCAGTACATAACACCTGAATAACAATTTCCGGCCCCAAATCAGTCTCTGCTGCAGAGAGCATGAATAGGAGACATTTTAAAGCTTCATCGATGACCGGTATGTTTATTGAGCTTTTTCCAGCACGGGATAGAGCAGGAACACATGATTTCAACACTGCTGTTGTATCCTCGGAAGGACGTAGTCGTAGAGCCTACTAGGGCTCCATTTTCGTCACACGCTAAACCCCTTATCCCTAAACTTCTTTGTCTTTTTTACTATTTTGAAGAACATTTTTGAATAGTTAAAATGGCCAGTCTACAAGCTCACAACGTGTCAATGTAGATTGGCTAGTTGAACTATTCAAAAATGTTTTTCAAAATAGTAAAAAAGGCAAAGAAGTTTAGGGATAAGGGGTTTAGCTGTGACAAAAATGGAGCCCCGGCCTTGTCTGCAACACTGCCTGCTGACAGGTTCCGCCCCAGCCCGTAGGATTACATGCAATGACGCTATATCACCCTACTCTCCCTGCCATGCTTCCCTCCCCCGAACACGGACTAATTGTGTTCACATAGAGTAGACCATAGTAAGACGCCCAACACAAAGCCGGATGCACCACGGTGGATTCAAACCCACAACCTAGTGGGCAGGGACGTCACTAAGCACCTGAGCTGGCTTGAGTGGAGTCAACGGCAATATTCTGCTAGTGTATCGGTGGGGGCCATGTGTCAGCCAACAACTCTTTAAACCTAAATGCTTTGATGTGATTGTCTGGGAGCCGAGAGTAGGGCACAAACTAGGCATCATAGCGGCTGCCTAGTAGAGTTTCATTTGATCTGAAATTGAGCAATAGTAGAGATCACAGTGTTCATAAAACAGGCTATGCTAGACAATTTTGCCAGCAAATGCAGTACAGAAATTATAGCATTTGATTTAATTGTTGAAAATGTAAAACTACATCAAAATCGTGCTTGCTGCTTTGTTGACTGTTGATGCAATGTGGGGGCGTTGAAATGCCTTGGTTTTAGGCTGCACACAATATGTAAAGGAACTATCTGTAGCTTAGATGGTAACACCTGACACCACCTAAGAAACCATGTGGGGAAAAATAATAAAGAAACATTAGAATGTGTTACATGAATAAAACAACAACAACAACATTGTGTGAATGACTGTTTACTATAGTAGGTCATACCATAGTAATTCATTAGTGCCTCATTTGGGAAAGACTGGTCTACACTACACTGAGGCAGTATAAGGGTTTATGGGGCATGAACACAGTACTCTTTACAGTTTACACAATTATCTGGAAGGCTGCC
>OOFJ01120820.1:0-13292 GCA_900323375.1 Benthosema glaciale | reverse complement strand
GGTCGACTAAAACTAGACTAACACTAAAACATTCCAGGTGACTAAAATGTGACTAAAACTAAATGATGTTTCAGTCCAAAGACTAGGACTAAAACAGAAATTTGCTGCCAAAAACTACACTGATGCTGACGCGCAAAACACAAGACGCTCTCATGGAACTCGAAAATAATAATAATTATAATAACAGTAATTTGCACAAAGTTTTTATTATAATTTTAAAAAATATATATATACTTGAGAACGCCATATCACACATAAATAATAATACTACTGGAAAAGAAAGCATTGTCGTATAAGTCAAAGACTCACCCCATGCTCTCTAATTTTGTCAGTCAGCCATTTGTCAAGTTTGAGGTATTCGCGGCGAGAGGCAAGTGCAGCAAGGTCAATAACAAAGGCAAAAGGAGTACCATTCAGCAGCATGGAGAGGGACTGGAGAACAACAAACAAGAGAACAATGACTTTTTAGACCAAAAAAGCCGCCATTATTCGAGTTGCCCCGCCAGAGTTTCAGGATTAACCCCAAACTATTTTACATAAACTAATTCAGTGGTTCCCAAAGTGGGGTCCGGGGGACGCCTAGGGGTACTTGAGGAAGTTCCAGGGGGTACCTGGATTAGAGATAGTTAGGAACCAAATGGACCCTTATCGGTCTGTAACTCAGAGTGTATGCAAATGGAACCAAATGGACCATTTGGTTCCATTTGTACACTCTCAGAGTTAAATAAACAGTGATTTTACAATATATATATATATATTCAGAGATAGAAATGCCATTAAATGGGGGTCCTTGAAATGAAAATCGGTGAAAATCACTACCAGAGCCGTACAAATCTTCTCTTATGGGGCTTCCTTGGCATATATTTTCAAATGGGGGTCCGCAGGCTAATGAGTGTAAATTTGGGGGTCCTTGACATGGAAAAGTTTGGGAACCACTGAACTAATTTATACTGCCCTACTACAAAGCCAAAGGGCAGTAACAACTACGGGGGCCACTATAAACGCGCGTGCGAGAGAGGAGGAGAGCAGGCCTGAGGCACTGCAGTCCCTTTTGAAGTCGTGCATCTCGCCCCCACAAGCAGTACGTTTGTGACCAGTTTGTGTGGTCGTTTTTTTTTTTAAGTGTCACTGTTAAAATGGATCAACTGAATCTTCTGATCCGATACATACTGTATGTTCTTGTCCTTTAACCTCAATTTTGACCTCCAAATTTGTTTTTTAGGTTTTATTTATTAGCAGATAAATAAATAAAAAAGTTAAATCTCAGCCACGACCAGCTCCATCTCTATATGTAATTTTCTCATTCTGAAAGTAAACATTAACATTATTTTTGCTGACTTTATAGTTGGTTCACACTGTTGGAAATGTAACTGTTGTTAACATGGGCTAGCTAATGTTACCATCCATTACTCTGAGTGAGTGACATGTAGTATGTTTTTTTTTTAAATGATCTTGCCGTGTGCCAACAGCTATAGGATATGCATCTGCCAAATAAACAAAATGGTAACATTATTGTATCTTACTCTTGAACGCCTAGGTGTGTCAGAGGTTTCTAGATCTTCATCGGGTTATGTGAAGATAAAGATATGGACCTGGTATAGATCTGGTCAAATCTTTTTTTATTTTAATTTGCATTTGGACACAGGACGCTGGAGCAATGTCGGCTCCACTTCTTCAGATGCATGCCGACGGTAGAACCACACGCATCTCTCTTTCTGTACGCTCATAACCCCCCCAAACTAAATAAAATAAATGTTTGTCATCAGATCAGCACAAGTCACTTATACAACCAAAACAGCAACTTTCACTGAAAGTTCCTGAACCCACCCTCCCATAAAACATGTGTCCCCCCCCCCACCTCATACTGAGTAAAACATAGTGATGCTGTTACGTTGCTATAGGAGTATCTTTGGTTTGGTACCTGCGTACGTACCTTCAAGTCCTGGGCCACGTCCAAGATGCGCGACAGCTTGGCCTGGTCGTACTGCTCGCCCCTCATGTACCACTCGGCCATCGAGTGCATGATTAGCTGGCGAATGGATGGGGACTGGCCCTGGAAACACAATAATAATAATGATAATAATGGATGGGGACTGGCCCTGGAAACACAATAATAATAATGATAATAATGGATGGGGACTGGCCCTGGAAACACAACAACCGCTATGTTAGAGACACAACAGAGAAGGGCGAGCCCAGCTCACAGGAGATAAAAAAAAATGGTGCTATAATCAATGAGAATATATAGGCTTTGAAAAAGACAAATGCTGTACTAGATCTTGGCTTTCATGGAATAAACATCGTTTAAAATTTCACTTCATTTGCTCCATATTTTTGAGTGGTTGGATATCTTTCTTTCAGTCTTTCATTTTTTAAGTCTATAGTAAAAGCAGCAGCAGCATTAAAGGGGAATTCCACTCATTTTCAACATTTTACTCATGTCATTAATATACCTTAGAGTTGTTGTGTGGAAATAATCCCCCATTCTGTTTCTCCTAGAAATGGAGGTCTGGGAAAATAAATCATTAACATGGCGAAGTACACCTTGATGATGTCATCAAGATGTACTTCACCACGTTAATGATTTATTTGTATATATTTTTTAATGGGTGGAATTCCCCTTTCTGGTGTCTAACTAACGTTACCAACGCTCACCTGTCCATGCCAGGCGTAGTGCAGGACGATGGGTCTAACTAACGTTACTAAGGCTCACCTGTCCATGCCAGGCGTAGTGCAGGACGATGGGTCTAACTAACGTTACCAAGGCTCACCTGTCCATGCCAGGCGTAGTGCAGGGTGATGGGTCTAACTAACGTTACCAACGCTCACCTGTCCATGCCAGGCGTAGTGCAGGGTGATGGGTCTAACTAACGTTACCAACGCTCACCTGTCCATGCCAGGCGTAGTGCAGGACGATGGATCTAACTAACGTTACTAAGGCTCACCTGTCCATGCCAGGCGTAGTGCAGGATGATGGCGGAGTTGGGGTGGTTGCCCAGGAAGATGGGCATGAGCGTGGAGATGAGCTCGTGGCGCAGCGTGTGCCAGGAGGTGGAGATCTGCAGCAGCGCCAGCACCAGCATGTCGGGACAGTGCTTGATGGGGAAGCTGAACAGCTGCTTCACCTGCTCGTACTGGCCCACCTCCGACAGCCGCAGCAGGCTCTCCACCAGGTCCAGGCTCTTCCTGTGGAGTGGCAAGGAAACAACGTTAAGCTCGAATTAACCCGTTTTGACCTGAAAACGATGCTAAAAATGTCTTCTAAATACTGAAGGTTTTCTGAAAAAACCCATATTTCTGTTAGTAGTTCTCAAATAATTCATCTCAAGGACCCCAAAAATTATATGTAATTGGCAGCCGACCGCCATCTGAAAATATGTTGTTCCAGGAACCCCCAGAAGCAAAGATTTGAGTTAAAAAGTGTTTTACTCTGAAATAATATATTCAAAGATTTCTGCTACATTTTCACAAAAATAGCAGATCTACAAGCTCGTAGCGCGCCACCGAGTGGCGCGCTACGAGCTTAATGCTCACGCTGCCGGTGGTATAGTGGTCTTAACAGATACTGTTATACTGTGGCCTTAACAGCTAATGTATCAATATCATAATGGGTTGCACACACACCAAGACTGCCTTTTAAAAGTAGTTCAATTATTACGTTTGTCTCCTGCATAATGCAAGAATAAATGAACTACCATAGTGTTAAAAGGCAGTCTTGGTGTGTGGAATCCATTATGATATTGATATGATTTGATTGGAGAGGATAACGCACCCTAAGTCAGAGCGCTGTGGTCATACGAAAAGTGACTTAACAGCTAATGTTAAATTGTGGCCTTAACAGCTAATGTTATATTGCTATGTTTGTGCGTGTGTTTTATGGTCTATGGGAGCCGTACCAGGTGGCGATCTCCCTGTTGTCGTCTTCTGGTGGGGCCTTGAGTATGTCGATGGCCACCGTATGGCAGGGGTAGTCGGCGAAACAGAACACTTCTGGGCTCATCAGGGAGTGCTGGATGAATGACAGCTGGGAGAAGGCAAAGAGACAGAAAATCAAAGTTTAATTAATTTTGGATCATAGAAATAATTTCCGATGAACTAAACTACAGTCAGGAGTTTTATTCAACCGTACATTATCAGCTCACGCACTGTGAGCTTGTCGAATGCCTATTTTCAGAGTGACCAGGCTTTCTGATTGATTGATAATTTTATTAGACAATAAAATGTAAAACAGTACAGAGTACAGTCAAACACTGCATTGATCCAAAGGGAAAGCATATTTGCATATTTTTATGCTGGTTGGCAGGGCGTTCCACATTTTGGTGGCGAAATGAATTTAGCCCCTTGTTTGTGCCGAATCTGGGTTGCACATGGTTAGTCACACTCCCTCTGGTGTTGTGAGAGTGGACTTTGTTGACATTAATGAAGTAACCAGACAGGTACCTGGGTATTTTGGTACCGTCTCGAATCTTGTGTGCCAACCTGACCCATTTGCAAGATACTGCACTCTGTCGTCAACCCTAAGCCAACCCAGCCTTCTACAATGTAAAGGTGGTGCCCAGTGGAGTCATTTACCTGCCCTTCGGCATGTTTCCATGGCCGATAAATGAGGTCAACGGGGAAGACCTCCATGCCCAGCCCCCGCTGGATTCCACAGACCACCATCTTTAGACCCTTACTGTCCCGGATCATGAAACCGGGGTGGTCCAACTCGTACGTCACCTCCTTGAAGTTCAGATTGGGGTTCTGTGGGATAGAGGAGAAGGAAAGGGAGCCATTACATCATGGAAAAGTTCAAATGTTGTCCGTACATTTGTACAGGGCAGAAGGGCTAAACATGCAGTGAAAGCTCCGCCACCCAGAGGCTGGCGTGAGAGCTCCCCAAAGGTGATTTATTTATTTTTTACATAACGTGTGATAGTATACATACAGTTTTTCATGTTCATTAATTAAGTTATTTACTTATAAGAGTGTAGAATACTGTAATACCCATGTTTTAGCATTGCTGCATTTCAGTACAGTGACATCAGAAAGATTCTCTCTGAGACACAAGAGATGCATGACATTATTTAAATGAATAACTAAGGAAATGTCAGATGGAGAAATCGTATCCAACTCAATCAACTTTAACGACCGTCCGACAGGAGTTCATCTTCATGTAATGAACGGTAAACCACCAGGTGGGTGAGTCGTGTTACTCTCCTTTACTTATGTGTTCAACAACACAGCCATGCAAAACAACATCGACAGCTAGTATGAGGTGACGGAAGCTTGCCCAGCATGGCAACGGTTGCTACACTATTTGGACTGGCATTGATTGGACAATCGCGAAGAGTCTATTCTAAAATCTCCAATGAAAATGAGAGCACCAACTCACCACTTCTTTAACCACATCGATGAGAACTTCAACGTTCCAGGTGTGTGCCTGCGAGCTGTCGTTCTTGTCCTTCCCGTCACTCCAGATACCACTTCCTGGAGCAGAGATGGACTGTGGAAGGACAACATGGACAGAAAAGTTTGAAACACGTTCAATTTGCCACGATTTAACTCACATTTATTTTAAGACAATCTGTGGCATTTGAGTCAAATAAATGGACTTTTATTTTCAGATATAAGAAAGCATTAAACTATTCAAGGTAGGGTTGGCCCAAAGTCATTTAGGAATTCATTCATTGGAATTTGGAAGTGGAAAAAAAAACGAAATAATAAGCAGACGAAACTAGAAATAGAAGAACACTGATAAATGGGTCGTCTCCGCCGATTGGATATAATTGGTGGTAATAGCTGATCTACAAGCTCACGGCGCGTCGTTATTATTTATATTATACCGAGCTTGTAAGAGCTGCCATTTCCGCCATCTTGATAAGTTTCACCTATAATGACATACACGTACACAATAGGGACATGTCAGGGTTATCAAACAATTCACTGCAGTGGTTAGCAGCTCACCTGTAGTGGGATGCCATCCGCCAGTCCAGAGTGCGTGCGGGCCATCATGCCCAGAACCCTGGCCACCTGGCTGGCGGTCACCTCTCTCACCCCATACTGGAGGATTATGTTTCGGCACTCATCGAGACTAGGAAGACAAGCGTGCGACACACACAGCTCTGTTAGAATTTGGTATTCCAAGATACAGTCATTAGTCAAACGGTTATCTTCAGCTCAGACAAGATTTCTGGGGTTTTAATGGAATCAGATTGGGGCTAATTTGTAAAACGGCCTCTTCCAATCGCAGACTCTACTATTTCACATATCAAGGCTAAATTAAAAACACCAGAATTGTTATTGGGTCAAAAAATTATTAAAAATGAATGAATACGCTACTGAACAGAGGCTAGGCCAATCATACAAGCAATTCACTACGAATTAGCTTAAGGGAATAAGCCAAGTTATCGAAACAATAATATTCACCTTGCACAGAAGCCATAGCCAACTTCTTGCATGAACTCTGCAAGAGAACTCTCCATCATGGTTTTAGCTAACTCTCCCGAGTCTGGAAGGATCCTGTCCATCAGAATGTCCCGTTTTTCAGGGTACAAAAGTGGTGCAAGCACCACAGGACAGCGCTCCTGGGGGAAATCTGAAGCACAACAACAAGCACTTTCTATGAGCAAACTTGGCAACGGCATACATTTAGCAGCGTTTCAGTTACTCCACGATGCAAAACCACCATATGTCTGCCCCAGATGGTCCCGCAACACAATATTAAAAGCGTACCTCTGCACAGTGTCTTGAGGAAGGCGTCGATCTGCTCTTGGCCCACACCACTAGCTCCCTTCACACCAAAGATTAGATGGGAGAGGAGCAGGTGCAGGACCTCGATCGCAATGTCCTGGAAGCCACCTTCCTGGCTCCCTCCGAGATCTGCGTCCACGTACGACCGCAGGAGATCCGGGAGCTTCTGCTTTATGAATTGGGCCGCTAGGGTAGAGAATGCACATTTCAGACGTTTTAAATCAATACTTTTGTGGTGTTTTGAGCAGGTCTGCAATCTGCATTTGTATTTTTGCGGTAAAAGATTTGTGGTACATTACCCAACAAATATATTTTGATTACTTACCAAAACCTCGCAGGTCTCCGCTGTAAGAATTCAGCAAAGCAAGGCCGAATATCACCTCTTGGACCTTGCTGAGCTTGAGAACTTTACTCAACTGAGTAAATAAGTGTGCTGACGGCTTTAAACTCTGAAAGATGAAATTCAGGTAAATCAATTATTTTATCAATACAAGAAGTGTGAGTTGTCATTCATACATTCAAACGCACATTAACGTTTGTTTATCCTACTCGTTACAAAGACGTTTCAGAGGGGAAACGTGAATTCCATTGCACAAACAAACAGGGCTCCAAACAGGGCACCTTCGAGTCACATCCTGCATCTGTCAAGCCCGGGTTCAGGGTTGATTTGCAGAGCGTAAGCAAGCAAAGGTTGTCTTACAGTGCTTGAACCCACGACAACACATAAATGCACACTGCTTAATTAACAAACCATGGCTCAGTGCAGGTTGTCTGACATTAAGTACTCTTGTCTTATATCCCTGCTACACCAGACACACACAAGATTGTGCGTGCCAATGGGTGAATGCAATGCACATTCATAGACCAAAACACTACGCACTACCTTCACACTGGGAGCCAATTAGGAGTTCTCAAGGACAGTCTTGCTCAAGGACACTTCTACACCAACTCTGGGGGAGCCTGGCATCAAACTGGGAACCTCACGGTTTCCATACAGCTTTTCTACATGCCGCTCTAACCCCTGAGCCCTGTGCCAAATATAATTGTTTGGTGTCTGGTATTCATACACTATAAGATTCAGTTTAAAACAGTTGTTGAATGAATTGTAGTCTTTCTATTCTATGTAGTTTCACCTATTGTTACTTTGTAAAAGCAGCCTCGCGTCACAAAACCAGAGATTACCCACGTCGTGACATAATGTGACGTGTAGCACCGTCACCTGATTATAGTGGAGGTGGCAGGTGTGTCGCAGTGCTCTACTACTCGTGTGTCTGGTGAAGCGTGGCTGTTAATACCACCAAATGCAACAGCTTAAGAAAAGTAATTTTGTGCACATTTTAACTGCCCCATGGGGATTTTTTTTCTTTTTAAATGCATTCTTAAAATGATCCATTATATATGATCAATTCCACTGCCTCTTACCTTCTGGTAGTGCAATGGGTTGTCGATGGCGTAGCAGAGAGTAGAGATAAAATTTGGCTTTGAGATCAGCGACACACACTCCTGGATCAAGAACTGTGTCTTGGGCAAGATGAAAAATGAGAATATAGGGTAGAGTACGGGAGTAAAAAAAAGAAAAAGAAAAATCAAAAATGGTAAGTTACAAATAAAGAAACATCGGGAGAATCATCCATAAATGAACACTTTTGCCAATTTTCAAACACAAATTTTAGGTTGCAAAATAAATTACTTTCAAGTCATCATGTCATTGAACACACACACACACACACACTTGCTCGTAATTGCATGCGAACTGACTGTACCAACATAATTTGTCTTAACACGACAAAAATGTAATCTAATAATCTTCCAACGACATTTAACACATTCTAGGCGGGAACCCCTGTTGGTGTTTTAACCATTATGTTCTGCTCTAGCTATTGAAAAATAGCACATCTACAAGCTCATGTAGCGCTACGAGCTTGTGGATCTGCTATTATACTCAAATATTTGCTTCTGGGAGGTCCCTGGAACTGTGTATTTTCAGATGGGGGTCGAAATGGGTTAAAGCTGCCATCCTGTGGTCGTGGCTCCTAGCACTCCTCCTAGCACTAGCACTTTAGGGCCTGGTGTCAGGTAGGGTAACGTTGCTACTAGCCTGAAGATAATAAGCCCAAGGGCAGATTTCCTCTGGCAGTGGCGAGTGACAGATGTGTGGTCTCCCATGAGGCAGGACACAGGTTAGAATGCCAGGCGTTACATTATTCAGTTGCAATTATTCTTCTCCATTGGAAGAAAAATACATACGGATTGCAGCTAAATGTTTGTTCCTTGTTTTTGTTAACTTAGCCCATTTTGACCTGACACTAGGATTCTACAAATGCCTTCTAAATTCTGTTTTTTGAAAAACGCATGTTTCTATGACAGTGGTGCTCAAACATTTTCATGTCAAGGACTTCCGAAAATATATGAAATTGGCTGCCGACCACCATCTGAAAATATGTTGTTCCAGGGACCTCCCAGAAGCAAAGATTTGAGTTAAAAGCTTGTTTTTCAATATCTAAAGTACAACATAATGCTTTAGAACACCAAAAGGCGTTCCCGCCCAAAAGTTGTAGGTGGTTCTACTCTCTCTCTCTGCAACTTGAAAAATAACCATAAAACCAACGTGAAAAAGAATTGATTACACTGTGGATCGACATCGACACTGCCTGAAAAAGACTTGATATATATTTTTTTATTATTTAGTTCCTAATCTTACCTGATGAAAGTCCTTGCCACTGCTTTTACCATCGCCACTAAAATCCACATGGGAGAAGAGACAGCGAAGTAGATGCCTGTCTGCCTCAGGGCCGTGACGATTCACAATCTGAAACACAGTGTACAACATGTCACACGCATGGCATCCAAGAACTGAACATATACAACCAGCCTGGTCTCACATAAAGTAAAAGTAAGTAGCCTTGCCGAGCCATGAGGCCCATAGGGCAGGAGCCTATCTCCGTGTGAGGCAGCTTGATGTACAAGTACACCCCCCTGGACATGATGCTAGTATGTCGCAGGGACTTACCCCCAATCTGACCCTTGATTGTGGAGTGCCAAGGAGGGAGGCATTGGGTCCCATTTTTATAGTCTTTGGTATGACCCGGCCGGGGATCGAACCCCGACCTCCCAATCTCAGGGCAGACACTCTAACCACAAGGCCACTGAGCTGGTGATCTCACATAATATAGTATAAATGAACGGAATTGACATTCCGTAGATAAACTACTAATAGTCAAAAGTCTGTTCATATATTACTAGTGTTTGACGGAGGCATGGCTTTCACAAACCCGGAAGTGCAATTTCACCGCGGCTGTTTCGGGCTGGGTGAGTTCGGGGTTTTATATTATTTACTCTGTGCCTATCGGGTCGTAACTCGGACGGGGGTGAGTAGGCTCATGGCGAACGCTCAGCACGGCGACTCAGTCGGCTAGCCCCTCCCTCGGCGGTGCTTCACGTGGCTCAAGTTCAGTAGAGACTGCGCCACTCCGTCAATGTCAATGGGGAGGTATTTCAGTGTCATGTGAAAGGACTTTTGCCTCCATTAGTACTGTAGTTTATCTACAGGATCGGGTTGATACAACATATACATCAATTTGGCCATAATACAACATCATTATCGCGACTCACATGCTGTATTTCCTGCTGGCTGGCTCTGTAGTTTTTCTTTGTTAAATTGTCCACCAGGTAGCTGATTTGAGACAAAGCCAGCGAGAGCGAGTCAAGATTCATTGCTGGTTGGGGCGGAAGCAGGCGGCCGTGCCCGGCGCAAAATCACCATTATTCCCCTTTAGGTCACTTCAGTGATAGGTTACTTCTCCTCCCCCCCCCCCAAAGGTGTAAAAGTGTTGAAAAGTCCAGATGAGTGAAAACTCTCGGCGGCTCCTGGTGCAAGTAGAGTCCCTCAGTTCACCATCAAGTTCAGCATCTGTAACATAAAAATAGATATATTTGAGGACGGAATTGCCGTGGAATATTACCAACGTATGGCACCAAAATTGGTGCTGTGATTGGCTGAGAATCGCATATTTTTTGTTAATTGTGTCCTCAAATTTTGAGGACAGAATCATCCACCAAAACAGTGCAGGTGTGGCAAAACATAACAGGTGTGCCACAGGTGACACCCGTTATAGATAAGTGGCAGAGGGAGGACTAGTGGTTCCCAAAGTGGGGTTGAGAATCACTGCTAGAGCCATAAAAAATGAAAAATGTTTTAATATGGGGGTCCGTGGGCTTATTAGTGTCAATTTGGGGGTCCTTGAAATGAAAATGTTTGGGAACCACTGAGCTATACAAATGTAATGTACTATGTACACACACGACACAACCCAAACTCTGCACATGGTCTGGGGGGATAGTGAGAAGGGGGAGAGCGAGAGAGTTAGGGATTGTGTATGACATATGATATCCCCAAACGGTATGGACTAATTATAATATTAACCATTTGTAAATAGTACAGTGGTATGATTATACAATGGTACTAAAAAGCATAACAAAAAGCCCCAAGAGGGATCAATTTCCATTGTCGTCCTGTGTATTCAATTCACAGAACGACTGAAAATGAAAGCAGGCTCTGGCCAACTTACATAAGATGAATGGGTTATGTGTAATAACAGTACAATAATACAGCTTAAAATGTGAATTTGATCATTTACTTAAACCTAATTATAATATATATATACATTTTATAAACTGTGCGCAAACATTAAGACAATTTAGTGACAGGAAAAGTATCGTAGTGCTTATTGGATAGTGGATACCGTGACAGGCTTTTGAGGCCTTGACCGACCCAGCGGGGCTGTTTAGCAATTATTCATTATTTTTTTCGTGTATAATTAATAGGCAGTTTACAGTAGAACGTGGTTCTTGGTATAGCAGTCAACATAGAGACAGCATAGCTCATTCATTCAGAGAATTATCAAATCCAGAAGTACTTTTCCCCCCCCAGTGAGTGGCCTCGACGACTTTACCGCAAGACACTTTAAACACGCAAAAGCCACCGACAAATCTGTCGAACAACAACAGACCGTGTTAACTTTGTAAAATAAAAAGTGTTGACACACAGATACACAACAACGATGAGGACATGCAGGCATGTCTGTGCTCTTGCTGGCTATATAGCTGGAGAAGAACAAAATATGCTGATTGTTTGTTAGCTTAGACAAAGAGCACAGCTAAATGCCCACCAGAGCTAGAGCTGCAAAAAAACGACTGCTATAATATGAGCACATTGCGGAACGGATAGATAGGATACCCCGAACATTTCTGCTCAGATCAGACACACATACACACACACACCGGTCCAGAATAAGACGATCGAGTTCAGTATCCCATCGTATCTCAACAACCACTATAAATCTTTTGACAGGAGGAATTCACAACGAACGAACGAATGAATGGATTGGATCATAAACACGGCGCGAGTTATAACGTTAGCCGAGCGAGGAGGAGGTCATGATGATCATCTAGCTCCTTTCGGAACTATTAGGTTTTATTTTTACATTTGGACTTTCTCTACCTAATAGAGAAAGTCCAAATGTAAAAATAAAACCTAATAGTTCCGAAAGGAGCTAATGATCATCATGCTAACAAAAACATGTCAACACTTTGAATTGAATGCCCAACCAACACCAATACATGTGTTTTACAGCCGTCACGTATATAATAACCACACAGTATCTCTGTTATTATGGGATCAACAATGATCGTAATAACAATAACCACAATAACATGACCACCATGCACACACATCGTCCACCAGATCTTTCATGGACTGCTGGTCATCGACTAAAAGGCTATTATAGCAAACAGTGTTAGCATGTCGTTCACTCACTTGTTGTTCTCGGGGGGGACAGTTTAATACAGAAAACCCGCTAACTAGCCACCCGTTTCATTGAATTAGTGGTAGGTGGAAGTTATATCTGCTGGCCAACTAACCGGTCAGTCGGGGGTCATCATTCGGTATAACGTTACAAACCGAAGCAGGCCATGAATGAGACATCCTCGGCCGCGAGCATTGCGCTTAGCATCTTAGCTTAGCACGTAGCAACGTAGCTAACGTTAGTCATCTTCCGTTGAGCCCCGACTATTGCATGTAACATTGTAGTGTGGGGCTAACGGGACTATAGTTATGTCAAAACTATATTATTACAACCATCCCAGAGCATGGAAACGTTCGCGTTGCACACAATAGAACAAGTCTGCCACAATCTCAGAAATATTTATTATCCCAACGTCTTTAGCCCCGATCATACGACGAGAATATATGACATTTCGCTTCCCAGCACATAGACGTGTCCCTCCTCCACTGACTGCCTGGTGGTGGTGGGCTAACGGCCTCATTGCTGCCACACACAGCACAGCAGCTGCTTCTAGTGAATTTACAATGGAAGAACTAACTTATCATCCATTCTTTGCGTGGATGTGGTGCGATCACGACTCACCATGTCTTCCAAGAAGGTGATTTAGATGTTCTTCATCCCTTCGTGTGATCACTTCACTAAACTTGAGGGGAAAAAAAACAAGGGTCGCTCTGCCTATACACAGCTCTGTTTTTTTTTTTTTTTTTTTTTTTCAAA
>OOFJ01120815.1:0-21484 GCA_900323375.1 Benthosema glaciale | reverse complement strand
GTGTGTGTGTACATAGTTACGTACATGCATGCGTGTGCAGTGTACGTGATCTTGTAGATCTGCTATTTTCTGCAAAGCTTTTCCCAGACTACGGATACCGGGGTGTAAGTGGTTAACTCTGAAAACGGTGGTCGAAAAAAACTCAGAATATTTTCTCAAAGTTCTCTACTTTATAAGTACAATGTTAGGCAGTTTTAACATATATTTTTGTACTGTTACTGCTTATTGTCTTTTTATGTTGCTCTGTTTTGACACTTTCAGTTAATTGCTTTTTCTTCCTCTTTGCTTCTATCTAATGTTATCCTTTTCTTCTCTTTTTTGCCTCTAATATGCATGTTTTATGGTCTGTGATGTGAAGCACTTTGGTTCGACCTCCAAATAAAGTTTGATTTGATTTGCATAATCCAAAATACAAATACAAAACGTACATACACATATCAGTAATGATGGATTCTTGTAGATTAATCTTTACAGCAGCACACATTTATTAAACTCAGTCCCACCTTTACCAAGTGAGCACATGAATGCATTAATAATTACACACCAATTATGATTGTATGTTGTTTATTTAGTGAATTGAGTAAGTAGAGAAAATAAAGACTGGATTGAATTATTGTACCCGAAATGTCAGAACATGGGACTAATTATGACAGTGTGACCACATTCAACCTGGCATCTTTATGCACAATATTCTATGATTTCTATTTAGATTTGCTATAACAAATAGACATATAGCGCAATGCGACACGCTGTGAGCTTGTAGATCGGCTACCGTCGTATGGCGATAAAAATAGGCCGAACTGGTTAAAAACAAATTTCCATCAAATAACCTAAGTGACCTTGTCTGTATAGACTGTCTGAGTAGCCTACGGATGCAGAGAGAGACTCTGCCTTTATCTTTTATCGTACTACTACATCATGAACTTTGACTTTGCAAACATCTCAATTTAAATGATGGTTTACATCTGCATCTTAATAAAGAAAGTAAGGTCCGCACACTGGACTAGGCTCCTTAAAGCTCAAGATTTATTTCTCACCACAGGGACATGACGTTTCGAGCCGTGAGGCTCTTCATCAGACGTCTGATTTTCGGCCCGGCACCTGGCATTTATTTTTGGATGTGCGTGTTCTATTGTTTTTACTTACATCTGCATCTTCCAACCTGAATCGACTATTCAGAAAAGTGACATATTATATATCCACTTTGGCTCCCACTTCAGGGCAAGAAGAAGTATTTTTTTGGCTCCAATTCCAAACCGATCTGAACCAATTAATTTGGTTCAAACTTTAGCGGGAAAAAGAACGGAACCAGTTCAGCCCCGATGGAAAAGGGTCCAATTGTGTATTGCAGTGGTTCTCCAACATGTTCACGTAAAAAAAACACAAACAAATACATATTCGTCCACACACAGACATACTATTAAAGATATGTTGTGCCAGGGATTCTCATAAGAAAAGACTGGTTCAAAATGTTACAATTAATGTTCAATGTGGCTATTTTCAAATAGTGGCTAAACTGATTTTGAATCTTTGATACTGTATCATTTTGTCGGGGACCCCCTGGAAGCCCCTCAAGGACCCCTAGGGGTCCCCGGGCCTGTGGTCTGAGATCACCTGCAATCACCACAACATTCATCTGGCACTGATAAATGATGGAGACAGCAGATATGCAAATGGCAGGATGTAGGGCCGTGTCCTTGTCGCCGTATTTGTTTATGGTCAGGATCTCTCTGTGGTTTTATAACCATTCATTCTTTCAAGCTTTTTAATCGTCAAATCTATTTCTCTGTGTCTCGCCCTTGATGCCGTCCCATATCACGTGTTATCTTGATCGTGAACAATTCAAAAACATACTTTACTGTTTATGGGCAAAGATATTCTGATGCTCTGATATACATGAAAAACACCTCACCTTATAGTGTTTGCTTTAAAGCAGACAAAAACTCGACCTTAGCTTGAACCTTGTTCATACTTTAATCATAATTATGCTCGGTTGGACAAAAAAAAGAATAAAGCGAGCCGTCTCCTAGGCGTTTTCATGCAGGGGTGCCCCGTCTCTCCCATCAACAACACTTTGCATACTGATTTCCATATATTCCATTCATGTGGAGGAACGCATCGTTTAGATACTGTCCAGTCACTTGACTCCTATATCCAAACAATCACCAGCTGATCTTGACCCTGGCAGGACCATTATTCTCTTTCGCCTCAGAGGACACTTACAATGGCCATAAAGTGAGTTCCTTCATATTTGATTCAAGGGCCTTTTTTTAAATAATTTTCATCGGGATTCAGCTTAAACAGCAGCAATGTGGAAAACAACAGGGAGTCTTGCGCTCGTTGTAAGTCTCATCTTCGTATCGCACACTATATCATAGCATGGATCATAAAAGTGGCTCCTTAAGTACCAATTGCATAAAATGATACAATATTTATATACAAATTAATTAATTATAGAAGGCGTTATTTGCAATGATTTACGAGTCAGCATGCCAGCAATATTTCATATCAACCAGGGTGCATTTCGCTAATAATTGGACTGGTGATAGATCTTGATGCTCTTTTCAAGGGTAGATTGTGTTGCTTTCCCAAGGATCCCCTTGATGACATTGAGACATGGAGTGAATCTGTGGATAAGGTCCTCGGCTGTAAAGGTGAGGACATTTTAGTGTCCTATAGTCATACTGTAATAGCATGGTGAAAATAGGCAAACATTTGGCATAACTAACAGATATAAAGGATCACAGCAACACTTTATGGGCTTGTAAATGGGATATTCTCAGTAAAGACTTTTTGTTTAGGAGGGGGGAGGACATTTTTTATATTATTGAACTGTAAGTCTGAGGAGCCCTTTTTTCTTTTACTGTATAGCATCCCTATTCTGGAAGGCAGGGCACCAAACAATTGTACAGTAGATCTACAAGATCACAATGTGTCAGTGCTATGCATTATTTATCAGCTTGTAGATCATCTATTTTTGGCGAAAAGGTTGATGTAGAGAAGGAAACAAGAGCAGACCATGCACAGTTAATTTCACTAAGTATGGGTTTAAGTGGATAAGGTGTGACAATAAAAAGTATTTCTGATTTCGGATTCTGCTTCTGTGTGTTCTGACTGCAGCTGGACAGATAGCCCTCCGTGAGTTCCTGAAGTCAGAGTACAGTGAGGAGAACATCCTCTTCTGGCTGGCCTGTGAAGATTACAAGAAGATCAAGACAATTCCAGAGATGATCTCCACTGCAAACAGGATCTACTCAGAGTTTGTCCAAACAGAGGCACCCAGACAGGTAAACATACAGTACCCACATTATTTTACTTATTATACAGTAACAACCAAGACTTTTAGGAACAAAGAACTGGAAGATCTAAAAACTCACAACGTGTCCCATGATGACATGTCTGCAGATCGGCTCTCAATTTTGTTTTGCAATAGCGCTTAAGTAACCTCACGTCACCAGACTTTCCACCTCTGCGGAAAGCCTGTTCTGTATTCCAAAATTTCCCCCTTGATCCAGTCCAGGCCACGGATATGAAAAAAGAATGCCAGCTACGAATTGAAATAGAAGATGTATATACCAAACAAACTATGCCTGCTACAAGTATAAGCTAAACTATGCCTCATCAAGGTTTTTATTGGGTAGACTTTAAAATGATCTGGTTCCGGTTTGGTGGTTCCAGCCTGATGACTATATACAGTACAAAGTTTTTTCCGGTCCTGACCGGATCTGAAACCCAAAAATGGTATATCCCTCCCAGGGGATTAAGTGGTTAATGATGAGGAGAGAGCTGGTTGAGATGAGTGGTTGGACTTGTATGTGTTGTTGTTTTTCTTACAATACAGATCAACATCGACTGTTGCACCAGAGAGAATATAACCAAAAACATCTCCCAGCCGACCTTGACGTCGTTCGACGCGGCACAGAAGCTCATCTACAGCCTGATGGCGCGAGATTGTTACCCACGCTTCCTCAAGTCCGAGGTCTACCAGAGCCTCCTGAGGAGAGCCGAGGCAAGGTGAATGTCTGGCTCTTAAACAGGCCCGCTGACTCCTCTCGCAATGTCTACTTTATACCATTATACCATTGATGCTCGGCCGTTTTCATTTCAAGGACCCACAGTTTGATATGCATTATGGTTTTCAACCTTTTTCATATCAAGGCCCATTATTTATTCAGCATTTGAGCCACAGTCACCATGACCACCATTTGATGAGATTTAGCCTCTCAGGCCATCACACTAAAGAATATTTTGTTATTGTTGGATAAGATTTTGTCCACAATTCCATGCTGTATTGATATGGTATACCATATAGGAGAGATAAAAGGCAAACAATAAAAAATAACAATAATTTTACATTCTCTAATTGTACAGACGTCTTTAAGTAGTGCTATTTAACAAGAATGTAACTCTTTACACTCTCAATAGTTGAGGTTCTAACAACTCTCCATCATTTAAGCTGGGGACCACCTGGAACCCCCCCAAGGACCACTGGTTGAGAACCACTGCATTAGACCAGAGATCTTTTTTATTTTGTATCTATGGGACCCCATTCTACACTGTAAAATCATCAGTGTTATTTTAACTCTCACGGTGTACAACTGGAACCAAAGGGTCCATTTGGTTCCAGTTGTACACTGTGAGAGTTACAGACCCATAAGGGTCCCCTAGGTGGTACCCGGACTAGGATGTCGAGAACCACTGCCCTATACCCGATTCTGATTGTGAACAGCGTTTGCGCACCCATAGGCACACATAGCAAAAATATGTTACAGTCACTGTATCTCTGTGAGTGTAAAACTGCAAACTCTGGAGTACTGTACATGCACTGTCTGGACATTGATCATTGCTGTCGGAGGGAAAAACATATGTCCAAGACTGCTACTTTTCAGGATTCAAATTAACTTTTGTGTGACACTAGTATGACGAAGTAGGGCATTCATTTAGCCTACAAAAGGTTCATATGGACATAAGAGTTTTCTGCCTGAGAGCAACAAAATTCTTCATTGATAGTAATGCTTTCTTGTCCCTCCTTCCACAAATTCAATACTCAACTGAATTCCTGATTGTAAATAGTATTATCCACTTTTCTTTTTCTTTTCTTTTTTTTGTCTAATGAGATTTGGATATTCAAATCAAATTTATATGTGCAATTAAAATAAATATCTGAATCTATTATTGTTACATGTCTCATGTTCAGGTTTTGTCAAAGGGAAAAGTAAGCCCTGTTGTAGTTCTACACCAAATCAGTGTGACTTGAATCATACCTCGAAATAGGCAGGTGTCCTGTTGACATTTGGGTGTGGCCATTTTGAATGACATGCAAAACGTGCTGGTTGGCAGAGGTGGGAGAAGTACTAAAATCCTTTATGTAAGTAAAAGTAACAAATAAATAAATACATAAATAAAGTAAACAATCCTATTACTAGCCAAAGTATTAGCATAATGCACATGCACTACTAGCAGCAGCATGTGCATCTTCTGTAGGCTACTGTATAGCCTATATAAAAGTATGCATAAAAGGGAAATACTCAATTGAAGTAGCTGTAGCTATAAGTATCTTAAATACAGTATTTGTTTAATATATGTGTGTAATTAGTTACTTTCCAACAATGCCTGCTGTGTATGTGTGTTTGTTATGTAGCCAACACTACACAGTGGCCTTGTAGTCTATTAAACAGCAGATGGCAACAGTGTCATAGTAGACGGCTATATGCACAGAAAAGACCTGACTTAACTTGTGCTTATTATAAACACGTTTGAAATTCCTTTAAATATGTTTTGTATATATACTTTTACAGTGGTAAAAAAAAAAGCCTCATCTACAGATGAAAGCAACACTGCATAATAAGGCTTAATTAAGACCTATACAATTATGCTAAGCACAAGTGTGAGGCTATTTAGGATTGAATTGGCAGAGAAATTAACATTGCATTCTTTGGCCTCAAAAATCCTGCAGTTCAAATGGTTATGGTGCAAAGAGCAGCTCAGTGGAACACAGAGAGATAGTTCTCAGAGTAATGTTTTGAGTTTGGGCTGGTAGAGATATTTTGAATGTTTCATGGTAGTTAATGATTTTTGCAAATATTCATGTGACCAGTGGTGGGAAGGAACAAGAGCAGCTCATATTCATTTGATGCCTTTTTTGAGGTGAAAAGTAGACAGCGTTGAGACAACATTTTGATGTATGTATGTTAATGCAACACACATCAAAAATATAGCAGGAGCCCTATTGGAAAGACATTGTGGGCCTCTTCTTTAACTACTTCTTAGGTGTTTAGGTGTAACCAATTATTCTAATTAAGGCTTTGTTCCATTCTGGACAAACAGAGTCAGGGGTACGTGTCACTGCTGATATTGTGCATGTTTGCTTTCTGTAAAGACTGTGCTACTACTGTACCAGTGGGTCTGAAATCGGGCCCCCTGGGGAACCTCATGGTTCCTTGAGGGGGTTCCAAGTGCACCCCTAGGATGTGTAACTCTGACTATGTAGCACCACTGTGCTGCACTAAATGGAACAGAGTCTTCATTAGAATCATTGGTAACCAATAATGTCCTCCCACCTCTGGTAGCCTACTATTGTCCTGCACCTGTGATGCACCTGTACCATGCCTGTACCTGCCTATATTGACCTTGTTGATGTGTGGTAGTCTGGTAGAACTTCCTTTCATACACTTTTTGTTTTAGTTGTTTAGCCTATTATATATGTGCAACATTGGCACATGAGAGTGTCTGGAATGCAACAGAACTGGGCACTATTGCACTGTGCCTAGGGGAGAACTGGGAAATCTGTAGTATGTCTTGCTCTTAAGCATGAACTTGAATTATTTGAATAAGTATCTTTATGTATGGCTATGGGTGACCAGACATTCAATCCCAAAACGTTATTTCACATATTTTCATCATTTTAGGATTCAAATGACATTTTCACATTCCTGTCTGTCTATGATGTATGATCTATGATGTATTCTGGACACAGCATCATCATGGATGCTTTATGGAGGGCAAAATGCATCTGCTTTAAATGTGAATGCTCACAATGTGCCTCATTGTTCATGAGTGATTAGAAATGGGTCCCAAAATATAATACAGGGAATGCGTCAATGCGGTCAGTTCTAAATAATGCCTAGCGCTCTCAAGTGACCAGTGATATACAGTCTGCAGTTGCTGTCTGGATGGTACATTTTCACTGGGCGTAATAGCTAGCAACTATTTTGCATGTTTATATAAGCGATGTAAAACTTGCCATGCAAACCAAGCCAAAAGAAACACAAACGCATACAAAACAGCAGCCAGTCCAAATAAATGACCTGCACTATTGCATTTTTTTAACATTGTTGGATACTTGGACATATTGAATTAATTTTATTACATACAAATACTTTTGACGCTAAAATCACAACATTATGTTAAGTTTTCTTTTTAAAATTAAAAAGTGTCTTTTGCATTATACAGTAGGTAAGTGATCCTGGTGTCAAACATTTGAGTGTGTATATGGAAAGTGGAAGTGGGAACTGTTTGGTTTCTCACATGTGATCATGCTGACTGTCGGTAGAACATTTTGTTTTTAATGTTTTCGTGTGTGAGCGACTGCTGAATGGATCATCAGATTATGACCGCGCTAGTGCTTACATCTGTACTTCACAGACTGAACCGAAACTTCCCCTGAGTGTCGAAAACTCAACTTGCATGCTCCTCGTTGTGGGTGTGGGCAGACATACGTCAGTTTAGTATGAAAGAAAAAGTTTCAACAAGGATGCACAAATAATTTACAAGTACAGTAATGAGCTGGCTTTATACTAAAACTGCACTGTAGAGATGACAGGAAACAAAAGAACATAAACATCAGCTACCGTACACAGAATCCAGGATGTCTGGCTTGATAAATAGTCCCTGATAAATAGGCTGTAGTGTGCAGACTCTATACACTGCACTTGGGGACTGTTTATCAAGCAAAGACGTGCTGGATTCTGTTTTGTATGTCTTCACCTGCTGCCCTGATAAAGAGCACCTGTCATATGAGCCGTCAGAAGCATGCACCGCTACCTTCTTCTGCTGTAAAATACAACCTATATATCGTCGCCGTCGCGTGGAGACCTCATATGCCATAACTTTTCAGATAAAACTCAGACTTAACCACTTTCACAGCAGAAATAAGCTCACAACACATTGTGCGCTAGGCTTGTCAATGTGCAATCTTTGCTACTTGTGTGACACTGCAGTATGACAAAGTAGGCCATTAATTTAGGACAAAACATAACAAGTTTTAAATATGAGATATGAGGTTTCAACCTGCGACTGCGATGATATGTTGTAAAATATAACCTATCACCTAGTTCCAGTCCTCTCGGCAGCAAGTAGGATGTCTCACACTCCACTTCCTGTGTGTGGATGCAGGTGACATACTTTTATGTATTGATGACACCTGATAAACAAGTGCATGTCTACATGAAGGCACAGATACTGTAAAAAGTTCCATTTATGTGAATTTGAACCTACTCTGAGATTTGAACGCAGAGTCTACAAACCAAGAGCAAAACAAATGCCTGATGAAGCAATGGAGGAAAGTGGTTATATAGTCTCTGTTGACCGAGCTCACTTAAAACCTATATTCTCCTGCACTAGGGATGGGATGGTTAAATGTATGTCACTAACCGTTAACTAAATATTGGTTAGGGTTTGGACCCTAACCGAAATTTAGGTGGTAACGGAAATCAAGTCATAAAAACGAATTAAAATATGAACAGAATTATATTAATGGAAATAATCTATAATTGTTCCTCATACAATCTCTAGTGAAGATTTAGCCACTTTCTTCTTTATTAATTTGTCCAAATGTCCATCCCTATACTCTACACCAAATCATCTCCTCGCCAAAGATGTTGTATGTTGTGTTGAAGTGTGTAGATTGGGCTTTGCTATTATGACAGAATAGGGACACCTATAGGATTTCAAGTGACTAAATATTTAGGAAGGCACTACTGTTTAATGTTTGAATTTGATGTTTTAATTTTATGAAATGTTATTCTGTACCAACATGTGCAAAGCTATTCTACACTGACAAATTAAATCAAATGTGTATTGCAGCACAAGGACATTGGTACTCACTTCTGTTCTATTCTATATGATTAAATGTTAAGTTTTAATGCCATCTTTGAAATAACACTGGCTTCTACCAGTGACAGTGTGCAGTGCTGAATGTGCATTTGTACTCTCAGGCATGATGAAGCCTTTCTTGGCATGCAAATTTATTCAAATTGAAATGTTCCTGTGCAGTATCGGCACATCATGCCACGATGTGCTGTAGTTTGTGCACAAACTTAGCAGTTACTAAAAATAAATAAACATCAATAAACTGCTGCTAATAAATGTGGTGACAAATGCTTTAATCACCATCTCCATCAACATGCAACAACTTAAAGATTCAATTAAGACTAGAGAGAGGTTTTATTTGCCAATTGCCACTCACTCATACAAGTATGTTGGTGTGACATGCTCCACAGAATCTAAAGGTAACAAATAAGATATAATAAGAGGATATAATACAATTACAAATAAAGTAAATGGTGCATTTATGTATTTACATATTTATGTATTTATATATTCACCCATTCACACACACATTCATACAGTACTCAGATTGCGGAAGAAACCATGCAAGGCACAACCAGCACCAGGAGCAATTTGGGGTTAGGTGTCTTGCCCAAGGACACTTCGACATGTAGAAAGGAGGAGCCGGGATTCGAGCCACTGACCCTTGGATCATTGGACGACCTCCTCTACCTCCTGAGCCACAAACGCGCCAATGTAAACATTATAAGAAATTGACAGATGTACAGATTTTTTATTTGATTGGATTTTTATACATAATATACACTAACAGTACATAGTGCAAAGTACAATATGTGCAGGAGATTTTACCCCCCAATGAATGAAACATAATAATAAAAAAGCAACAATGATGCTTACAGATGGAATATTTTCAACATGCCAGTTTACTGTAGACATTGTTCAATTATTGTGATCTGTTATTAGATTGAATGTCATATGAAACAATGTCACATCAGTCACAAACTGAACATGATATTTTTTCTCCAGAATCAACCTGTCATGTGTAAAGGGGTTTCTCCTATTGCTAATGATGATATCACAACAGTTAGACATTGATGATGGTACCCATTGTTCAAATGTTCCCCCAAATCGCAAGACCACTCATCGGCCATTGAAGGGAAGCAGTGTTTACTAGAGTAAAAGTATGTTTGGATTTGTTGGCATCAAAATATAGTACTAAATATAGTAGTCGTTATAGGCAGAATGTCCCATTTCACAAGTAAATCTTTTGAAAATATCCGATCTACAAGCTCACAACACGTTGCATTGTGATACATTGTGAGCTTGTATATCGGCTATTTTAAAATAGCCGAAGTATAAAGTGTTGAAGTGGTTAATGTATTGTTGTATAATAATCAAAATCTGCAAAGTAACTAGTAACGAAAGTTTTAAAATAATATTATAATAATATTGTAGTGGAGTAAAAGTTCAATACGGTTCCGAGATGTAATGGATTTGAAGTAAAGTATTGAAAATTGGAAGCAAACTCCAGCAACTACTTATCTACTTTACGCCACTGAAGAAGGGAAGTGTCGCCTCAGTGGCCTTGGACACTCTCGTAACCTCTTGAGAAGCAACGCCACAAGGACAGTGCGGTATTTGCCTATCTGTTGTTGAATTTTCCACCGGGCCATTTGCATCCTGAGCTAAGTGATGAACTGTACAAGGTTTCAGAACAATACTCGACAGATAGCGACCAGCGCAAGTCTGAGCCGGCTACCGTCATCTACTCCACTTCCTCGTTCTGTGGTTAGCACAAAGCGGTCTGCTGACGCTACTCAACCACCTCATAGCGGGGCTGTGTTCCTCTGTATATATGCCACTACTAGCTGACGGAGGCTTATCACACAGACAGACGGAAACTGGACATCACTCATCTCTCACACGGCCAGCTTACTGTACTTACGCCCCCCGTGCAGCCCATGTCCTCACCATGCCTATTCTAGCTTCATCAGCGCCAAGGCAGCTACAGGAACTCAATATGGACAGCAAGACAAGAAATCCCAAGTAAGTCATCAACTTTATCGAACCACTTCATCCCTATAATACATAGTTGTCCCTATTTGCCAGAAATCTACGAGCTTATAGATCTGTGATTTCCACTGAATGTTTTCCCCCAGTTCATGTGGTTAAGCAAGCAACGTGTGGAGGTAGTACAGCGGTGAAGTGAGCTTCATTTGTGTCACCATGTGTTCGCAGGGGATGCAACCTCAGATATCGTTTGCAGTGCAGATCATCTGGGAGCTCAAAGACTGAAGGGTGAGTCGACATTTAGAATTCCTGTGTGAAATATGTATCCAAATGGACTCTTACTGTATTCACTCTCAAGAGTTTTCAGACCTGTATGGGTGCGTTTGGAACCCTGTGAAGAAAAACTGAGGGTCCCTGGACCCCATTTTGAGAACCAATGATCGAGTCATTAAAAAAAAAAAGAAATCTTAACTAATATCGTTTCTTTTACAGGCTCAATTTCACAGAGGTGTCCCAGTGGTCCCATTCACTGGAGAGACTTCTAGTCTCCAAATGTAAGCCATTGTTAAAATACAGTATAAAGAATACTTGAATAACTTTGTTTCACTGTTTGTATTATGTAATGCACGCTATCTACAGCTGCGTGTTCCCTTTCAACAGTGGTTAATCGTCCTTCCTCTTTGTGTAGATGGCACGGTGACATTTCAGACCTTCCTGAAGTCGGAGTACAGCGATGAGAATATCGAGTTCTGGCTGGTGTGTGAGGACTACAAGAAGCTCAGGTCTTCTTTCAGGATGTCCTCCAGAGCCAAGAAGATCTTCAAACGATACATTCAAGCCGGGGCTCCGAGAGAGGTGTGTATATTAAGCTGTCACAATATTATTGTGACAGCTTTACCCCGTCCGAAACACACACACTAAACCTAATTCTAACCCTAACCACTAACCATGGTGAGAAGCTTAGGCTCCACCTCAAGTATGCTAATATATCAGTATACACACATTCACAACACCACATCCAATCCAAAACTGTTACTTTTCAGGATTCAAATGTAACAGCAAAAGTAGCAGATCTACAAGCTCAAAACGTGCATTTCAAGCTTGCGGATCTGCTATACTTTTGATACTCTTGTGCTCATGCAGTAACGCCTCGTCCGTGCATGTCTCCCGTTCGTCCAGATTAACATTGACCAGAAGACCAGGGAGCTGATCAGGCGGAACATGAATACACCCACCGAGGCGTGTTTCGTCGACGCGCAGAGGATCGTCTATGGCCTGATGGAGAGGGACTCGTACCCGCGCTTCCTCAGGTCCGACATGTACAGGACGTTGGGCTCCCGGCAGGACACATAATGAAGACGTTTGAGAGGAAACTCCATAAGACTGTATGGAAGCTGATTTGTGATGCCGGACTTCTACCACACAACATGGGATAGCGGCATTTTAAAATGCAGTGAAAGGACTGTGGATGTTAACTCCTCCTGGGAACACTGCTGATAAATTTCTGTTTGAATATTCCGGGACTGTCGCCGTAATAGCTCTGTCAGTAATTGGCTGTTTGCCTCTTAAGAGGAATTAGCAGATTCTAGAAGCTCACAGCACGACACGTGTTGTGAGTTTGTAGGTCTGTTGTCTTCAGGGGAAGTGTATAGAGGGAAAAAAGGAGGGGTGCCTAGTATAGACCCCTGGGGGACTCCGGTCAATGAAGTAAATACGGTACAAATATTAAAGTTTTTATGCTTAGCTGAATGGCGAAAGAAAACGTTTTGAGATTGTGCTGACTCCGAGGGTGTAAAGGCCATACCATATAGGGGCGGCCCGTGGGCAGAGTAGCGCATGGGGAGCATGCCACATGGTGCCTGGCGGTGGGTCCAATTCCCGGCCTTTCCTGACCATTTTCTGCATGTGACTCCCCATGCGTTTTCCTGTTTCTCTGCACTGTACCTGTCAGTGGAGACTAACAAGAAAAGCCCCAGGAGGCAGGATCCTGCACTGAATTATCACTTAACCGACTCAACCGTGGCTCCGACATGCGTTGCTGGTTAAGACACATGCATGGCCGCTTAAGACTCACCCGTGGCTTCCACGTGCGGATAGGGTTAGGTTACGGTTTGGGGTAGGACGTCGGACCAAAGTAGTGTCAGACCGTAGGCCTATAGGAAAAAGTGCAGGTTTTCATTCCTACATAATTTCTCTTATTTTCTCATTCGATAAAAGGCCCAACAACTGCGTATGTCGTTTTGTTTTCCCCTCGTGATATGTAAGTCTAGTTTAAAAAAAAAAAAAAAACAAGGAAGCTGGCATGTACAACTCAGAAGTCTTCAGGCTATTATGGGTGTGACTGATATTTGCAAATACTGCAACAGGAAATACACTTAAGTTGGGACGCATTTAGAATGTTTGTTGTCAAGGGTGAAAGTAGGAAACAGTTGCAGGCTTGTGGGTGAGTAGTCTGGTTTTAAGACAGGGCTAGCACATCTATCTCATGCACATCACGCCCCAAAAGTAAGAAGTAAGAATGATCTCCTTTTTGGTTAATCTGTCACAAACTGCACAACTCTATTAATCATGATCATCGCCATATCGGCCTATACGTTTGCTTGACTGTGTCGAGATGGTTTTGCTTCAGTGGTTTCAACAATGACTTGTTGAATGTTGCCAGAGAGGAATCAGATGAGAATTGTTTTGTGCACAGAAATTACTTTAAAAGTACACATTTTGAGATTTGTACCACTCTGACTATAATATTTCAATAATATGAATAGGTTGTTATAAGCTAAATTTAGAGAAGACCTTCATGGGGAAAGTAAATACAATTTTCATTTGTAAATAAATACTGTATAAAGCATGGAATTTATGAATTGATATGCCTAAACTGTTTGTAATTTATACCTTGCAGCACTAGTGTATTCATAAGAATAGTTCTATGAAGGTGGAGTCTATACAAAATACACTTTGCAAACTAATGGCAGAATAGGCAGATACAGAGCATTTTTTATAAAGATATAGTAAACGGTTATTAGTCACCGTTCACTAAACCAGAAACAACACAGGAAAAAAAACGATTAACTATTACCAATATATCGTCTCTGACTGTCAGGTCGAAACTTCATCATGTCCAAAACTGTTACTTTTCTGGATTCAAGACCTACAAATTACTACTTTTGATGCTTGTAAGATCGAGTAGGGCATTCATTTATGAAAAACACCAAAAGGTTAAAATATGGAGATTTTCAGATTTCAGCAACGATATACCAATATAGACTTAATCATTAGACAAGAAAGGGTCACAGATACGCTCAAATTTACCATCAGATCCCTATTATTTTCTAGCTCCAATTTGAGTAAATGAAGAAGAATTTGTTTTTACTTAAGTACAGTACTTGAGTAAACGTACTTACCGGTAGTTACTTCTAAAGCCCTAACCACACCAGAGGGTCGCCATGCATCTCAATGCTAGACTCAGATAGCAGTTTATGTAGTCCTATAGCATTTCATGTAAACATAGCACTGTTAGTATGTATGCATAGTATAATTAAGCCTGTATAGTCTTTTCTACTGTGATGTTCTTATCTTATGGTTGATTCACATTAACTTCTTTGTATGTATATGATGTATTACCATGTCCATGCTTTTTATTTTGTTCATGCTTATGTAAGTCGCTCTGGATTAAGAGTCTGCTAAATGCCTAAATTGTAAATTGTAAATTGTAAATGCTCAACATGCTCAACCTCAACTACTTTAAACCATTAATTATTCCCAACGGAAGTTGCAAGGAGTTGCATTGGTTACTTTGTTCACCTTAACACTGAACAACACTGACATATAGACAAACCCACAAGCACAAGGTCACTTGACACATTGATGGTGGCATATCTGTCTCTAATATTACTATTATTATTATTATTATTACAGTATTAGATATTATTAAGCACAGGAAGGCTGGTTTTAGGTCTATAGTTGTTCATGGTGTATATTCTTTCAGTTATGTTTCAAGTCTTTCTAGCCCTTTTGCCATAGGCCCGTAAAACTAGAAACTACACTCCCTGCATGCCATATGTTTCACATTCCACAGCAGTCAAAATAAATCCTCAGTGATACTTTAACTCCAAAGTGTACAAGTAGAACCAAATGGACTCTTATGGTTCCATTTGTACACTAGACGTTACTGTGTGCATACATATAATACTAAGATGCTGACTTAGTAATCAGCAGTTGATAATGGACAATGTTTTTGTTTTGAAAACTGCGGGGTGTACTATATGTACAGTACAGTAACTCGGGTCTCGCAACATCATACCCCTCGCTCAGGTGACCCAGCCGGGCCGGGTGATCAAGTTACGATTGACGTGCCAGTAGCTACCCGTGATCAATCCCATTAGGGAAAGACCAGCAGGGCCACACTCCGGAACTACTCTGCCGGGACTGGGAGGATGATCAATCTGGCGCATGGAAGGACTAGGCTCTGTGGGTTGACTCCTGTCCGGGCCCCTCCTACGTCTCACCAGGTCCACTCCTGCTCTCACCAGGTCCAGACTCGCAGCACCAGAGACTTCATTCAGGAGTTCATTGAGCTAGGGACAAATACCATGCAGAATAATTAGAATAATAGAATTGCACTGCTCTAAATTAATTTATTTTCTGCTGGTATCAAACAGGGTTTAATTCTCACAAGCTGTTATTTCTTTTATTTTTTACTTTTGCATGCACGGATAGCAACAGCGTCCTGTTTTGCATGACACTGTGTATTAGTAACCAGGTCATCCAATGATAAGGCAGGAAGACAGACACAGCAACCTTTTCATAGCACTGTTGGTTGAGTCAAAGAGGAACAACACGTCAGTACTGGACAGGATGTGTGCGCTTGTGTCACACATTCTGTGCCTGCTGATGCAACGCATGACGAGAGAATGCGTTTGTTGATTCATGACTGTGTGACATTCAACCTCAATGTTGAATGTAGATATATAGATAGGTAGGTAGGTACTAGGTAGGTAGGTAGGTAGGTAGGTAGGTAGGTAGGTAGGTAGGTAGGTAGGTAGGTAGGTAGGTAGGTAGGTAGGTAGGTAGGTAGGTAGGTAGGTAGGTAGGTAGGTAGGTAGGTAGTAGGCATGTAACAATATATCATAAATCACAATTTGAATTATGGGGCAAACAGCAGAGTGTGCATAAAAAATAAAATAAAATACAGGATCTTTTTAAGATAATTGATTAAAAAAAGATGTTTGTCATTTTCTACTGAAAAGAGGATAATTAAAATAGAACTGGATTTGTTTAATCTGGAAAGTAATTTTGTGTTTAAAAGTTGAGTGAATCATTACATGCCTAGTAGGTTGTAGGTAGCTGTAGAGTAGGTAGGTAGGTAGGTAGGTAGGTAAGTAGCTATGTAAAAAGAGAAACAAATAAAATAAAACAAATCAACAGAATATAGCTTCAGGAAGCTTCAGTCTAATAATCCGGCTAGGCGGGCAGCTGAGTTTTGAACATACAGTATAGGAGTTTATTGAGGACTTTGGAGACGATGCCTGATGCCTTGAGTTCAAGATGTGAAGAGCACGGAAGTGAGGTGGACAGGGTAACATAAGACGTTGATACTTCTTTTCTACTGCTTGTGCTCGATCTGTCTCAAGTTTCTGAACACCAATCGCAATTGTGCCGCACGCCAGGATGAGCGGTCCGCTGCCAGAGCCTCACAGTTGTCCACAGCGAGAATACAGTTGCCGTAATTGAGCTTGGATGTACAGTAATGATTAATGAATACATGGATGAGTCAGTGTTTTGGCTGCACAAAATGACAAAGAGGGGAGGAACAACTGGAAACGGTCTTAAGGTAGAAAAAGGCCATTTTGGTGACCTATGCTCAAAATAGGGACGCCAGGTTGAAATAGGTAAATTAACAGTGAGGGGTTTACCATGCTGTGGACTGGGTTACCATTTGGGGTTTTTCTTGGTCACATGAGTCAAAATAAGCTCTGTCATGAACGTCATTTCAGAGGAAGGTGACATTTTCCAAAGCAGAACAAATAACACACCAGTGAGGAAAATGTTGTCCTCATAAAACAAACAAACAAACAAAGGATATTATCACTTCCCACTTGTACTATGTGTAGACAACCAGGTCACCATGGCAACGCTGCCTCAATGTTTCTGCTATTTGAAACTATACAACTGAACACATTCGACCAGAAGCTATATGTATGGATTTTAACATGCAAGGAAAATATTGTTCCAATATGATTTGGAACTGATTTACCACCAGTGAAGCACACCAAATACAGCTTGTGCACTGCAATTCACTCTGCCACTGGCACTGCATTTAACCTTCAATAGGTTTCCTGTGTAACCTGTAACAAGAATGTATTGCTATCACTCAGGTTAAAGTTTGAATTATTCTTTATGGTGTATGTTGCAGAGAATAATATTTGTTTGATGGTATTGATATATTGGTTGATTGTTGATTGTACTGACTCCAGTGTAGGGAGCAGTGTGGAAAACCTGGGGACCACTGTTGTTAACACTTGTTATACAATGCATATACACACTGTTTATCAATCGATGGTCCACGGACTACTAGTGGTCCATGTTGGCATAATAGGCCTCTTGGTGGTCCATGGGAAAATGTTTTTTAAAATATAAATAAAACGCCTTTGTTAAATGTATTAAATGATGTTTAAATAATACAGTATTTCAAAGGTCCATCAAAGGTAAGAACATGTTTTAATTAATATATTGTCCATTCATTGCATGATGCTACAGTATGTGCATTGTGCAATGAATTATATCAAGCCCATGCATTATTTAACTCAAATATACGAGTTGTCCTCAGAGCCAAAATATATATTTATTTATATTTTTTGAGAACCACTTATCTATTCCTATCCCACAGTTACCCTTATTCCATTCTCTTACTTCATCCAACCTTCCATTAAATTCAGGTTAACTGATAGATAACACACAAATTATTTATATGGTACATTTCCTAATTATTATGATGACTCAATCAGGCAAGCAGGTCCACTTACCCTTCTTGAGATGATATCTCCCTTTTCTGTGGAATCTCGTAACCTCAGACTTCCCAGTAAATGACAACATTGACGCAAGTTCCCAATATGGCTGTGCTGGGCATATAGAGCCTATGAAACAATAATATCTAAATTCTGTGAAAGCCCCTATGACAAAAGCAAGAATAACAAGAGATTAATGAAAGAAAAGTAAACATCCTCCGGCCTTATACATATCCTCAACTGTACCAGGAAATACTCCCAAAAAGAAACCCCCTTGGTATTGTTTTAATTTAGAGTGGTTATACTAGTCTTATCAAGTATGACATCATGAGGTCATAATCTGTTGCATCATTTCAATCAGTTGTCAAACATTTTCATGTCACATGACCACCATGTATTCTTCCTCAACATTTTACAGTACTTAGGTAAATGTACTTAGTTACATTCACATCAATGTATTTGTCTGTGTAGGCCTATATATATTGACGTTTTCATAAATTAATTCATACTGTGCAAACCTTTACTGTGCTACCTCCAACATGGTACCTCCACGAATCTGTTCCAATTCAATTCAAGTACTATCTGAACCCAGTAAGATTTTAATCGTATCTCATCCTTTTGTGTTTGGGTGTGAATCATTCTGTAGCTAGGTACACTTTACCACAAAATGATCACGCCCCAAACACCTTTGAACGTCACACTGAAACCTCTGGCCTACCCCACTCACAATAACTTCCTCTTGAGCATTCATTCCATTCATTCATTCCACCCACACCCACTCACTCCTTCATTCATTGCATTATTGTTTTTTGTATCGCTGTGACACATTTGGTACAATCAAATCAATCAATCAATCAATCAATCAATCAATCAATCAATCAATCAATCAATTTTATTAAGGATGCATGAACCATAGCAATATAAAAACATACAAATACAAAGACAAACAACGGTGGACAACGGCAGTCCAGGCGGTTTAGCAGAGAGGTCACTTAAGGGCAGGCCAAATAAGGGCAGAATGGCTATCAAATGAATCAATCATTTTAATTCCACATAAATAATGGAAGATTTTATTTTTTTACTGCCAGTGACAACAGCAACAATAGTCACAAAATAATTCATTGGTATTGGTATCGAGTCAAAAGTTCATACAGGCTCACAGCTCAACCCTGGTCTAATCAGACTCCAGGGAATGTGTTTTGGGATCCTTTGACCATATGGATGAATGTTTGTTCTGTTTTGGTGGTCGATAACAATCCAATCTCTACAAAAGACACTGGTGTCTAACAACCATAGAGGCAGAGGGGGAAATGTTGAAATCAGCTCCAGCCGGTGCATCAAGGCCATGCATGCACTGTAGCCCGTAGCCACAGGGCTTGTATTTTCTTGAGGGGCATAAGGCCAAATTGAGATAGAACGGCAGCCACGGCCATCATGACCCCTGTCAAATTCCTGCCCTGAGCATGTCTACACACAGCATGTGAAGCTGTAAATGAAAACTCCAGTGGCTGTGATTTACCTGGCTCGGATCTGTTCATTAAGGTGTCAGCATTTGATCTGGGATTAATTCATTTTACTATTATGCCACCAAAATGTGGAATGATGACCACCAGACAAAAACAATGTGACTCCCCCCAAAAAAAGAAGGGTCGCCAGGAACCGGAGCAAATGGAGGGGACTTGTCTAAGTTTAGGTCTAAGTCTAAGTAAGTTAGCATTATTGTATAACTGTATCTCTGTACTTTTTTGAAACTGTTAATAAAGTATTCAATCAATCAATCAGACAGACAGACAATATGGAATATAAAATCCTCTTTGATAGATTAAATAACTTAAATAAATGTAACTTAAAGAGATCACCGCATATGCAATGTTATTTCACTGGTAATATAACCCCAGAGTCGATTGACTCTGATGTCATCAGACTGTCCATCATAAACAGTACAGTATCTTGAAAAGATTTTTGGAAATGAGCCAGATGCTATTTGTGGCTCAAAAAAGAAGTAACCTTAACCTATTTTTATATCATTGGACATTATTGATTACTAATTTTGTCTCATTAAACAGATGAGCAGATCCCCATGTCATAAGTTTGCTTTGTAATAACTCTGCAAGTGATTTGTATCCACATTAGCACAGCATTGGAAATCCTCCATTTTAACATTTGAATTATCTAAAACCACATGAATTTCAACTATATGGGCTCTTAGTACCCTCTAGGTCGTCTAGGATGCTTAACGGCTTTCACTATAAACTGTGACAGCAGAGACAGACAGGCAATTTTTTTGAAAGAGACACCGTCAACCTACAGGGCACAACTCAACATTAAACTGCTGAGAATAAACGAAAACGCATGATGCACACTTGCATTCATGCGGCTCCCAGCGCTTCCTCCATTCATGCAACAAACAGGCTTGCATGCACAATTGCACATGGGCTAAAAATAGCACGAGTCGTGTTGAGAAACTTGTGGAATTGTAGCTATGTTTGGTAGATATAGGAGAAGCACTGTGTTCAGATTATTATAACGCCTCAGGGACAAGCTGGGTGCCTCATCGTCACTGGTAAATGATATGGCCCAGTGGCAAGTTGTGGAACCAGGTTCTTGGGCAGTTTCGCAGTAGGGCATGAATCACAGACAAGTATTGATGATAAGGAAACAGTCTTCTGAAATTCTGAAATACATAAGGAAGGTTCTTCTTGAAGTGCGTAAGGCATAAGATACTGGCTCTAATATAATGTAAAGGTTTTATGGTAAAGTATGCACAGTTTAGGTACAATTCCTCATTACATTCTCTGAATGGATATGCTCAATGAGACAACTTCTGTGGACCAACATGAAACAAAAAAAAGGTAAGTATTTTAAGTTTCAAGTTCGATTGGGCTTATTTCAAATTTATTTGTTCATTTAATTTTATTTTTGATTGTGTTATGCAATTTTTGGGGACGTGAATTGTGAATATTCTCATTGTGATATTTTCTTGTAGAAAAACACCATGGACAACTAGAATGCACAACTTAATTCATTCATCAAACGACCTTGGGTATACTGTCTGCATCTCTTCATTTGTCTTTTCATTTCATTTGTGTGCGCTGGTGGAAAGTAAATTTACCCAAGTAGGGTAGTAGTACAACTTTGAGGTACTTTTACTTTACTTGAGAATAAAGAATAAATAAAATATACTTTATATTTAGGCAAATATTATAATTTTTACTCCACTACAATTTTAATCTGTACTTTAATGTACTTTATTTATTGTTTCTATATGATTCCTATGTGCTGAATCCATTTCTGCTGTATGCCGAGTGATACGAGTCACCGTTTAGTCAGAAAATTGAGTAAGACAGTAATGTGTACAATGCAACTATGTGGCACATTGAATTCAATGGAGCGACATTCTA
>OOFJ01120809.1:2999-16015 GCA_900323375.1 Benthosema glaciale | reverse complement strand
GTGTGCATGTGTGACTCGGCCTGTGCGCGTGCATACACACACACACACACACACACACACACACACACACACACACACACACGCGCACACACACACACACACACACGCGCGCACGCACGCACGCGCGCACACACACACACACACACTATCTCTTTCTCTCTCTTTCTCTCTCTTCCTCTCTCTCCTCCCAGACACCACCTACCTCCTCCTCTCCTCTCCCCTCCTCTCCTCCTCGTCTTGTGCCTCCACCACCAAATGGTGCCTCCCCACAGGCCAGTAAATCAAATCCCAGCACAAATACAGTGGGAATTTATTTGGAATGGGCTTTTGTTCTCTTTAACGCCTGATTGTTAGGCCGACCAGGTCGCACCATGATAAATCTGGGTTGGGGTAGCGTTGTGCCACGCCGGCGGCGTGCCTTCTTTTTTTTGCACCCCCCCCCCCAGCTGTACCTAATTGTAAATCACACCGTAGACAGATCCACTGTCTACATCTAGGACACTTGATGTACATATTTTATTTTTAATGGACATCAGGGGTAGGGCCCGACAAGCCTATAGGCTTCTCCCTAGCCCTTTTTCGGCACTTGGACCTTGTACACGAAACGGACACTCAGGAAAAAAAAAAAAAAAAATGTATGTATGTGTGGGCTCAGGGGTAGAGTTATACTGGCTGGCAACTGCAAGGTTGCCGGTTCAAACCCGGGCTCCACCAGAGTTAGTGTCGATGTGTCCTTGAGCAAGACACTTAACCCCTAATTGCTCCTGATGTGCTGGTAGGTATACCTTGCATGGTTTCCGCTGCCATCAGTGTGTGAATGGGTGAATGTAATGCACAATCTATGTCAAGCGCCTTGGATAAAGGCGCTATATAAATGCACCATTTACCATTTATGTTTCTATGTTGATTTCAGCTAATTGCTAGTATTATTAGTATTACACATACTGTAACTATACCTATTGCATTTGAAATTCAATAGAAATTTTCCTATTCAGGATTCCAATTCAAAAATAGGCAAAAACAATAGTCAGTATTTCAATTAAAATATCGAATAAATAGCTGAAACGCGTCACACTATTTATTGCTACGACAGTAATATGCAATGTGGCCCCTCTGGAGTGAGTGTGGAACTGTAGAGGCCCTCTAGTCTCCATCGTCAAAGTTGCCCTCAACGTTTTTCTGGCAATGCTTTGGCCATGTGGTCTCGGGACCCCCACCCGCCTTAATAATGGCGAAAATACATCATAAATACTGAAACCAAATATAATCTTTAAGGAAAGTTGTGTACTATGTAAACTCTTCATTTCCATTCAGTTGCAAAATATATATATATTTTTCATTTTTTTTTTCTTTTTTTGGCCCCCCCCCGGTGGGTCACGACCCACGGGTTGAGAACCTCTGATAATAGACTACAGCCCTTTTCCACCGTCCAGTTCCATGTCCACGTATAGCGGAGAGAGCCAACAGGAAATGACCTCACACACTGTACGATCACTTCCTCTCTGACTCAAAAGACATTACTATGTCAGACTTATTGTAATAAATATATGGCTGTGATTTCTTTTTTTAATTGCCTACAAAACAAGTTGATGTAAATCGACTCGCAAAAACAAAAAAAGGGCCCAAGAATAACAAAGTAGAATGTTATCCTTTTCGTTGGCGGTAATTGGAAACGGGATGGAAATGGAAAAACAAAATACAGTTTAAGCACTTGGCCGCTTGGTGCTGACCTCATGGCCTGACACCTTCTGTGTGACATTGTGATAGTGATAGAGAGGGCTCAGCTTTTTCCCTTGGCTCTCACACGGACACCCAGTCAATCTGTCCTCTGGCAGTACGCTGTTTATGCAAGGGTAATGTAAGCAGTAATATAACGGACTCTAATTGGTTTATCTGTGTTTGCTATGGTGACACGCATGGAAACAGCCCTTTAAGCCATTTCGGACTGATCTGTTTTTAAGGCTTCTAACCGTAGTTTTCTTAAAAACCCATGTTTAGATGTCAGTGGTACTTGTCAAGGACCGTCCAGAATGTATCTGTATTTAGCTGCAGACCCCCCCATATCTGAAGATATGTTGTTCAGGGACCCCCCAAGAAGCAAATATTTGAGTTAAAATCGTTCGCTCTGAAAGAATATACATTCAAGGATTTGCGCCACGATTTTCACGATTTTTCAAAAGTAGCTACAAGATCGACAAGCTCATAGCGCGGCACTCTGTGCCACGATATGAGCTTGTAGATCTTCTACTTTTCAATAGTTCAAGTGTAACATAATTCTAAAAAAACATGCACCCAAAAGGCGTTCCCGTACAGAACGGGTTAAAAAAAATCATATTTTTAAACTCGGGGGCCAGGATATATTTTGCTGTATTATCTGTGGGGCTGCTTGTGGATATGATTGCTCTCCTGTTATAAATGGCACATAGTTTGTGCACGGAGAGAGAGAGAGAGAAAGACATTGTTTACACTGGGCCTCATGCGGTGAATCTGTCCAGTGTAAGGTAATCTGCTGTAATAAGCTCCATTTGTTTTGTTTAGCTTTTTAAGCTGGGAGAGAGAGAGAGGAAGGGAGAGAGAGGGAGAGAGAGAAAAAAAATCTCATTTCAAATCCTACCCTCCTTCTTATCTCTATTTGTTCAGTTGTTTTTAATGCCACATACTGAAAGAATTTCAATGGCTGCTTTGCCATGAAGTCATTTGTTATCCTTCAGCAGGCTTTCGTCTCCCTATTGTGTGACAGCAGCCCCTGAGTGCTCCAATCCTCCAGATGGAGCGGGTCACACACACACACACATGCACGTGCACGCGTGTGCACGCAGGCACACACGTGTGCGCGCAGCCACGCACACATACATAAATACACACGTTCATAAAGCTAGGCACACACAAACACGCACGCACACACGCACGCACACTACTTTTTTTCCCTGTGTACTGTGTTTGACATAGCTCTCCATAGTAGCGTGTGACATATATAAGGAAATGATAATGTCATTGTTGGCAATTATTCTTTCCTCTACTTTTCTGCCAGTTAGAAGAAGCGTGTCTGTGTGAGCACTGAGTCGTCGGCAGTGGTAACAGTAACACCACCACCACATGTCATAATTATTTACCAACCGTGACAAAAGAGAATGTTGCACAACAAACAGTCATTTAGTTTAACAGTCGGTTGAGTTTGAGCAATTGCTGATTTCTTTTTCCCGTCAAATTGTGCAAGCCTAACTGTGACAGAAGACACATCTGCCTCTCTTATGTACAGTAGTAGCAATTAAAGCTATAGTCAGTGATTTCCACCCATTTTCAACATTTTACTAATTAATATACCTTAGAGTTGTTGTGTGGACATAATAAAAAAAAAGTTCCCCCATTCTCCCCCATTCCTGTACTGAAGGTCTGAAAAAAATCATTAACATGGTGAATCACATCTTGATGACATCATCAAGACGTGATTTACCATGTTAATGATTTTTTTCGTACCTCCGTTTCAAGGAAACACAGAATGGGGGGACTTTTTAGTATGTCCACACAGCAGCTCTAAAGTATATTAATGACATAGTAAAATGTTGAAGATTGGTGGAATTCCCCTTTAATTCAAATATAAATTTGTTTTTTTGTTTTCTTTTGTGATAATCCTCCCTACTATAGAGTGTGCTGACCATATAATTAGTTCCTCCCTGTCCCCAGTGAACCGCAGAGGTCAAAAAAAAATCCTAGTTTCAGTTTGGGTTTTGGGTGCAGGCCTCCTCCAATCAGGATCGAGCGGGGCGGGCCTTGGTGCACGTGCTGTGACTTGTTGCACTCCCCCCCCCACTGTAGAGCGTGTGCATATATTGTTACCAGGGCAGAGTTGTTGTTTTTTTCCAAATCACCCAAATCACTGAATGCTCCTTTAAGCTAAGGTCAGGAAGTTCTGCTTTAGTTGAAGTAATGCTGAATGCTTGAATGTAACTGCAGACCTGAAAAAAAGACAACATTGGGGCTTCGTGCTTGTTTGCTCACACCATATGACTACCTTTAGTAATTATTAAGTAGCAGTTGGAAAATGGTGGTGTTGCTAACATCAATATAACATTACTGTAGTGACCTTTTGTCTTTGTTTTGTGTTCTCTTTTTACATGTGGGTCCCTCCTCCTTATTCTCCTGCTCTGTGAATCTTCTAATGCACAGGTGAGTGGTGGCCTCTCTGCATTATCATGACCTATGCTAGTACATGCAATATAATATAACAATATAGTAATATAATAATATGGCATAAAGATTAGTAGTTTTATTTGTCTTATAGGCCAAGAAGCACTGACTTTATATAGTGCACAAACCAAGTAACTGACACATTATGCCGTAAAGTTTTATGTCTGAGGCAGTTAAAATATAGCATGCAAACAACACCTATTCACATGTCATTAAAGAGACCACTTCTATGTAGACACAACAGGTGTAATTCAGTGTTCATCCACACATTCCACACATACACTTTGTGCTCTGCTGTGATGGCAATAAAGGTAAGAGCAGGTTCCATAACAAGCGTAGACGTAATAACCGTAACAGCCGTCCCTAAATGATTTGATTGACTCACGCTAGACCTCACATCGCTCCGTTTCTAAAACCCTAATGGAGTCTGGGTATAATTTGACCAGGCCCTTTGATTGACAGCCCCTTTCTCTATCTCAACGGTAACCCTTCACAATGTACATTAGAGTCGGATTAAAGCAAGGTGCTAACGCGTATTAAAAAAAATTAAGCCCAAGCCATTGGACTGGCAAAGCTCCCTCCATTCTTTTCCCTCCCCCCCTCGCCCTCTCCCTCCCCAGTACGTACCTCCTTTGGACAAGTGTGGTATTAAAATTCCAATGCAATTCTAATGCCTGATTTATACTTAGTTGCCCACGGCGGGTGTTGCTGGCTGCGCACAGAAAAATAGCCGATCTACAAGCTCTCTGCGAGTTGTAGCCGCAGATGAACCGTGAGCTTGTAGATTGTACTATTTATGAGCGCGCGGCACCTCGCGTACAGCTAACTATAATTCAGGCTTAAGCGGTGATAGGGACTTGTTAATACAGCCACAACTTGCCCTTGTGGAGGAAATCAAATGACACAGAGCAGCGGGCCACGGAAGGGAAGAGTGATAGGGCATTATACTGCTTACGCAGTGCTCCCGAGCCCGGCCAGGCAAAAAGCAAGGATACAAACATCAAATATAACAATGTAGCCTTCATAACTAGGTGCTTAATTTGTCAAAACGCCTTACTTTGGTCTAGGGGCATGTTTTACGGCTGCCTGGAGCCCTTGGCATATTTAAGAGGGCCATGGTAGTTTTTCCTGCGGCAGGATACCGGCCTTATTGTACTGCTTCAGCTGCGGTAAATAGTAGTAAATCTTTAGGCCGAACATTTATTCTAGTGTGACACCAAAGCCTCCCACTCAGAATGATTGAACGTAACTTATTTGATTCTTTTGCTTCCCTTCATTTTGGGGGGATTTTTTGTTGAAGAGTTCTGGTTTTGAAGACAATGAACCAACAAAAGATTGTTTTAACAGCTGCGTGTCTTTGATTACGCGCTTCTTTGAAGTATCACTTTAAGTTAGCCTTTGAACTTGGATAGAGATCAGAAAATGAATTGAGCTTCTTTTTGATGTAAGGAGGAGGGGAATTCTGTTTTTTTCTCTTTTTGTTTTATTGTTGAAATGTTCATAAACTGCTTCCAACCGTTTCGGAGGACAAGTTCAGTGTTGATTTTCAATTGAGCCCAGGAGAGAGAAGAGAAGAGAGGCGCGGGGTGTTTGAGAGGAATGGGAATGGACGGGGGTTAGTTTCATGTTCACACACCTGGTAAAAGAAAAGAAAAAGATCTTAGGCCTGATTCACACTGGCAGCCAAATCTAGCCTGAATCAGATCTGAGTCACTTCAGGATTGAAATCCTATTGGTTTAAATGAGTCATATGATCATTTAAACCAATCAGATTTCAATCCTGAAGTGGCACAGATCTGATTCAGGCTAGATTTGGCTGCCAGTGTGAATCAGGCCTTTGCCACTTGATGGCTAGCGTCCCTTTTCTGGGGGGCGAACATTTCAAGTCAAAACTACAGGCTGGTGGATCAGCTATTTTTGGCGAAGAGTTGGTGTGTAGAGTAGTGAAACATACGTGGGTCGATGATGGACCCTTGGGGGACCCCGGTCAACAAAGTATTAAACGGAAGGACTGATGTTCTCAGAAACACAATTATAACATTGAACGAATCTCATTTTGCAGTTCGCGTGTTTGTCTCTTTTAAAGCAGTGGTAACCCAAAAGTGGGGTCCGGGGACCCCCATGGGTCCTTGAGGGAGTTACAGCCAGGGGGTCCCCAGCTAAATGATATATATTTTTGAACCAAATGGACCATTGTGGGCCTGTAACTCTGAGAGTGTACAAATGGGACCAAATGGACCATGACTCGTCCATTTGGTTCCATTTGTACACTCTTAAATTAACATAGATTTTACAATATAAATTGGGGGTCTCAGAGATAGAAATGCCATCAAATGGGGGTCCGTAGACTAATGCAGTTCAAACTGGGGGGGGACCTTGAAATTAAACAGGTTGAGAATCACTGCTAGAGCCCTGGCATATCTCTTCAAATGGGGGTCCAGCAGGATAATAGGTGTCAATTTAAGGGGTCCTTGACATGAAAACGTTTGTGCACCACTGTTTTAAAGGCAATTACCTTAGCATATCCATATGTTTCATAAAGTGAACATGACCATAATATCACTTGGCTCTCTCTCATAGAGTTCATAGTGAACCCTCGAGGCCTCAGTCAGAAGGGTAACACCGTCCTGCAACAGTTATGCTTTAATCTTCTTGTTGCTTTTGACAGCTGCAATATTGCATGGTTATGAGGTACTTGTTTTTTTGGACAAAACTCAAATTCTATTAAGGGATTAAGTAATTGAACACTAATCTAAGGGACTTGAGGTTCCTGTGCTTTTGGTAATGCCTTTCATCTTGGCACAGTTTCTGAAAAAGGCAGTGGAGTACAGCGCGTCACTGAAAGAACAGCAGATTAGTTCAATTTCATGTATTTTTGGGGGGAGAGAAGAACCACACTAGCTTATAGGTGGATTATTACAGTTGAATCCGTGAATTGAAATGTTAACTTAACACGCTAGACTCATGTTCCCGTCTGCATAAACATTGTAGATTGATGAACTTTTCCTTGCAGTCATTTCTGCCATATGAAATACAACGCAATATTATTGTATAATATGGCCTAAACTGCACCTTCCTAAACTAAACTGTGTTATACCGAACATAACCTACTGTGAAGCTGTTTACAAAAAAGAAGTTTGTCTAACTTTGTGAATACAGAGAAAACATGCACAGTCATGTACATATGGTATTCTTTTATTTACTCTTGAATGCTCAATGCTCTTTTCTGCACTCTGTGCTGTGTTTTTGTTTGAATGGTGTGCTATCTATATGCTGCTGCATTTTCTGTAAGGAAGCCAAACGAAAATAAGATCAAGATGTAACAATAAAGTACAACCTTGGCCTTGACCTTGATATGAAACATTCTGCTAAATTAAATCAAAACTACCGGTAAATAAGAAGACCAATGTATTATTATTTAGCTCAAAAGCCAAGCAATGGAATCCCTCCCGTAATAGCAGAGTAATACATGTTAACACTACCAGGCCAGCTGTAGTCCCATGTATCCTCTCTTTTTTTTCCCCTGCATCATTTCTAGATTAATCATGCTCCACATGCACTGCCATTGTCCTACGTTACTGTTACACCAGCCCAACAATACAGAAACAAAAGTTGAAGAACCTGCCTGCCCTATATCTGTCAAAGTCATTGAGAGACTGGGCATAATACTTGATTTATATTCTACTCCGGAGATTCTGTGTTGTAAAGTGTTCATTGAATCAAGGACAAAGAAATCTATGGCCTCAACAAACACCCCTTGCGTGACCCACATAGGGGAATATATATGGAATTCATGATCCAGTATAAAACAACATGATAGATGCAAATATGGTCACGTTTTTGCAGTCTGTATTGCTTTACCCTTGGAGTCATGTCACATTGCATTTGAGTGCATAGTCCTCTTCAGCTAACACTTCTTCTTCTGTGCCTTTCTTTTTTTTCTTCTTCTTTGATATAAATAGACAGACATTCAGGGGGTTGGAATTGAGGAGCTAGAAGAGAAGAAGAAAAAAAAGGAAGAGGAAATTTTTAGATATTTTTAAATGATGTCCTACATTTTGTCAGCTAAAATCAGGATATTGCCTGAGCGGGCGGAGAAGCCATGTTCTTCAGTTGTCAAAAGGCAGTAAGTAATGATTAAAATAGCAGTGTGAAACGCGGGGAGATTAAAGTGATGCTAATGATAAGTGAGAGAAGAAAAGGGCAAGCTATATTTTAATTCCTGGGAGAATGGTTAATGACTTCTATTGCCTGAGATTAAACTAAACCTGTCTCATCAGCTTTTTCTGCTCACTGAGGAGAAGGAGGAAAAAAAAGCCCTCTGCACTTTAATTTATTAAACTCTTTTAAGGAAGCACATTGATCTACATAGGTTAAACTTTCAAAAATTTTAGGCAAAAAAAAGCCGCCCCATAAAGCTGTCACGCAGAGGGGCAGGGCACAGCGCGTTGAGTTGCTCAAGGCAGACCATAAAGAATTCATTATCTTCAAACTGCCACATTTAATCAGAAATTATCAATTATTTAAAAGGGGGACGTTTGCTCCTGTTTAGAGCATCAGGTTCGACTGACACACCGGATTACGCTGACGTGCTCGGCGCCGTATTATTTGCACATTGTCACCACGGCAATGTTATGAACTTTCCATTTTCAACACCCCTCTTTAATACCTTGGGCTGCGTGAATTTGAATGTTGGCCACTAACGCGCTAGCTAGGGCCCCCATATATAATCACATCAAGAGAATAATATCACCCACAACAAGTACAGAGAATTTATCTCCCCCGCTCAGCTTGCTGGCGGAGTCGGCAGACTCGCGCCGTGAAATTCTGAGCATGACATTAACACAGAGAGCACCGGTGACCTCGGTAATGAAATGTATGGCGCTGTTGACATGGCATTATGGCGATTCAACACCGTTCATTAATCTTTGTTTTGCTGTGGAACCCTCGTGGCGTGTCCTTCAAACCAAGGTGCGCAGCAGCGTAGCCCAATGCCAGAAATTGTAAGGCTCCGCTCGACGCATATTTCTGATGGCAATTAGCATGCATTCCGATCCACTGAGCCCCTCGCTCGCATAACAGCCCCAATCCTTTCGCTCGCCGTGGCCCAGAGTCTTTATCAGCGAGGCCCGGCTGATAGAAGCCACTGAACATTCTGCTGACAGCAGATTATTTTTGTTTTTATACAGATGTCAAGCTTGAGTAGGTGGTGCTTTCCACTCTTATTCTGTGGGCTGGACTATGGGCCCGGCCGGCCCCCCCTTGTACTCTCCATTCACTCACACGCACGGACAGGGGGAGAATAACACAAAGTCACTTTTCTCTTCTGTCTGACTCTCTCTCTCTCTCTCTCTCTCTCTCTCTCTCTCTCGCTCTCTCTCTTTCCCCCCTCCACACTTATGTCAGTCTGTTTCTGTGTGTGTGTGTGTGTGTGTGTGCGTGCGCGTGCGTGCGCGCGTGCGTAGTGTATATCCTTCCCCTATCTCAACCTCTGTCAGTCCCAGGCCCTGGAAATAGGTCTGATATTTAAAGCAACACTGGTAAAGAGTAACTGTCATTTCTCAGAGGACGAATAACAGTGTTCGTGCAACGCCCCGTGCACCGACCGGTGCGCACGCACACACGCACACACACACACTCACACGCACACGCCGCTTTCTAAAGCCAGGAGGGATCTGTCAGCCCAGGACACAAGCTCGCAATTAACACTCGACTGCTGCCTCCCAATGTCACAGTTCTGTCAGAGGGATCAGGATCAGGGCGTCGTGGCGTCGCACAGAAACACAGATACAGGACCTGCTGCTGCCGATGCATACATTAATGTGCAATGGAATGGTACTCATCAATACAGCGTTTCTGATTCAGATCAACTTTAATTCAGGGGTTCCCAAACTTTTTTGGCCCAGGTAGCCCTTGGGTAACCTCGCGTCACCAGGCTTTCCTTCAAAAAGGAAAGCCTGGTCTTATGTTCCAAAATCACGTATGATCCGGCCTGGAGCGGATGGTAATTTTACCATCCGCTACGTCACGTTGTAGTCAATGTAGGCAGGAAACCACAAGGTGGAATAAGAATTCTGCCATTCACAATACTGATTCCTCCTTGTGGTTTCCTGCCTGAATTGACTACAACGTGACATATTTTACCATCCACTCCAGACCGGTTCACAACACCCGAAAGGGAATGCTGCCCCAGTCTAGCCCTTGGGGGGGAAGATTTTTTTCCAGGTACCCCCTCATCCTCGCAACACCGATAAGCATATAATTATGCAACCTTACATTTAGATGCCATTGGCACTATTTGTATTAAAACTTTTCAATCAAAGTCAACAACACATTTTCGGAACATTTATTTAAGACGCTATCTTAGAATAGTCTAGGATATTACCTATTGACAGTGCAGAAACATAATTGCCTTCCTTGATGCATCAATTAAGCATCAACGACCATCAGCTGGTCACAGTCACAGACACTCAGCATCTGCAGCACTCTGACTCAAAGTGACTGCATGGAGTCTGTTTCATTTCTATCCAAAGGCCCTTGAATGATGGAATATGATTAAGGATTACTGTGATTACGGTAAGCTCACATATCACACATACCATAATTCACAATAAAAAATTATAAAAAAATGCGTCCCCACTTTGGGAACCACTGCTTTAATTTATTAAACTGAGTGTGTGCGTACGCACAAGAGCGTGTGTGTGTGTGAGTGCGTGTGTGTGAACAGTAGCTACTAGCTACCACCGTTCAGATCGATATCATCAATGGCCACTGCCGCCGCCGTGCAGAATTTGATCCAAGAGCTTCCGTGCGAATGTTCGCGCTCGTGTCAGACACAATGTAATCTCTCCCTTTTTGAATCAATGGACGCTTTTTAATGGTGGCTCGCTGCCTTTCAGGGTTCAGGTCCATGTTGAATCCTGTTCGAAACATATACCTGAATGTTCTTTCTCGTACGGTAGCTTTCATAAGTGATAGCACTTCAAATATTATGCCTGGTGGAGAATTCTCAGCAGCGAACAAACGCGATAACACCCAATTTAACCCTTTTAATGAGCCATTCAGCTGTACAATGTTATGCCACCGACGTTGTAGTAATCTTTGTTCGGAGGTGTCGGTGTTTGCCTATTATTATACCGTAGCAGGTGGTTTCCAAATGTGTCATTCAAAACCCTGATAGGGTTGCGTATAAACTATAAAGACCCGCCCCCTGCCTGTCTGTGTACTGTGTGCACACACACGCTGTCCAGGGCGGGCGCTGCTGCCACGTCAAAAACTCTGGGACTCTAAGGGCTCCATTTTTGTCACTGCTAAACCCTTTATCCCTAAACTTCTTTGCCTTTTTTTACTATTTAAAAAAAAAATTGAATAGTTCAACCAGCCAATCTTCATTGACACTGTGAGCTTGTAGACTGGCCATTTAACTATTCAAAAATGTTCTTCAAAGTAGTAAAAAAGGCAAATAAGTTTAGGCTTAAGGGGTTTAGCACGTAACGAAAATGGAGCCCTAAAAGTTGAATTGGAGCACCCCGAGTTGTAGATATTTCTCTGCCTCAGTAGTGAGCCAACACAGAGCAATATTTCCCACCACGGATTCTGTATAGTAACCTCGCTGTCACTCAGTGACGGTGTCACCAGACTTTACACCTCGGAGGACAGTCTGTACTGTCTGGTGGTAACCAGAGTGGTGTAAGGAGAGTGGCGACACGTTTTGATCTCGCCGCCAGAGCCGGTGCCGCCTATGGGCTACAGTTCCAAACATTGGAACTGTCCCATTGAGATAGAATGAGCACAGTAGACCACTTCCGCTTTCCAGGCGTTCTATTGGAGTCAACGGGAGTGTCACTACTCTCCTTCTACATTGCTCTGGTGGTAACCACAGAGCAAGGAGGCAGGCGGGGGCATAGGTATAAAAAAAAGAATAATACATGCCTCATTGGCCGCTGCAGTTCGTTGGAGCGATGTGTGAATCTCCAAAAGTTTTGCCCTCCTCCCTTGAGCACATACGCTCCAGACTCGGAAAAGGGCGTCTACGTTTATATGCCTATGGGCCTTTACACAAACCCTATCTGGGTTTTAAATGAAACGGTACCAAACCTTTCCATGCCAAAGACCCTAAAAATAGTCACCCCCTGAATGTAGCCACCCCCATGAACCCCCTATATTTCCTATAGGCCTAATATCAAAGCAGCTTATTGAACCGTACAACACTGCAGTGAGAGAGAGACTCATATACACACGCAAACACAGACCTGCAGCAGTGTCTCCCTCTCTCTGAAAGAGGCTGAACAAGAACTATGAGGCTGTTGTGAGGCGCTCTAGCCCCAAACTGACAAACAGACTGCTGTGACCGCAGACAGCAGCCCCTGGGCTACTAGTAATAATAATAATATAATAATAAACCTTTATTTATATAGCACCTTTCAAAACGAGGTTACAAAGTGCTTTACAACAATAAAAACAGTGCAGTGAAAAACAATTTACAGTAACAAAAAGAGAACATAGAAAAAAGAATAATAATAATAATAGTAAGAAAGTTAGGCAGCAGTAAACAATGCAGTACATTAAAACATGAAATAAGGCAGTTAGGTGTTAACCCATTCCAGCCTGAAAACGATGCTAAAAAATGTCTTCTAAATACTGAAAGTTTTCTGAAAAACCCTTATTTCTATGTTAGTAGTTCTCAAATAATGAATCTCAAGGACCCCAAAAAATATCTGTAATTGGCAGCTGACCCCCATCTGAAAGTATGTTGTTCCAGAGACACCCCCAGAACCAAAGATATGAGTTAAAAACGTTTGCTCTGAAACAATATATTCAAAGATTTG
>OOFJ01120808.1:0-12087 GCA_900323375.1 Benthosema glaciale | reverse complement strand
GTGCGTAAAACAGAGAGAGAGAGCGGTGGTGATCTATTTAGGAAATTCCAATGTTTAAGGGATTAGCTTGGTGTTTGTCATGGTACCATAGAGACGAATATTGACAGTTTCCAGTTTCAACCAGCATGTTATTATTTACTAGGCCCGGTCCACAACAACATGCTACTCATAGATCAGATGTTTTTGCTATACATAACGCAATGAAGTATACAGGACTTAGAGATTCCATGTATGCAGATGATTCACGTGTCGGGTTTCCCTTTTTCCATCCGTGAACCTCTGAAGTGCGATCATGTCAGGTCATGCAAAAAGGACATGGCTGTGGGTGCTAGTCTGCTGAATGGTCATATCATAGCTGCAAGCGTATATGGGGCCTTTTTAAAATCGGTAGCCAAGGCCACTATGTGAAACTGGCCGATGTGTGTGATACGGTGCTACAATATTTATATATAGGTGTCTGTAGCCTCAGTGGGACTGACCCCGCTGACAGGGCACATGGTATCATGTTGGCAATCACAGAGCAGATCAGGTCAGAGGCGTATAGTCACACACAAATAATACTGTCTGCACAAGTAACAAAATGATCTGCCTTTCTATGGCGGCTTTATCCACACAGCATTTTACAATGTGCATTAACCCATTCATAGACAAACACAAATGGCAGAGACAACCATATGAGGCACCATGCTCAGACATGGACACTTCCAAACAAAACCAGGAAGACCCGGCTATTGAACTGTTGGCCTTTCGGTTCCCAGATTGCTGCTTTACCTCCTGAGCCGGAGCCACTGATGCCCCCCCAATGCACACACACAAATGCCCACACATTCCCTCTCTCCCTTCATGCATTGTTCTCTCTGTTTTCTCTCTTTCCCTCTCACCCCATCCTGGGACAGGGATTCTGTTACCGTGGAGAACATTGTCAACTTGATGCACCAGGTGTCAATGGGCATGAAGTATTTGGAGGAGAAGAATTTCGTACACAGAGACCTGGCGGCTCGTAATGTCCTGCTAGTTAACCAACACTTTGCCAAAATCAGTGACTTTGGGCTGTCCAAGGCCCTGGGGGCATCTGATAACTATTACAGGGTAGGGATTCATTCCTTGTTTTTGTTTTTGTTATATAATGACTAAATTGAATCTTATATAAAGGTAACCTTATATTATAAGCAAGGGTTTATTATTCAAGGTTCTAAGTTTTTAATCTTGTATGCACTACAATACTGTGGCAACATTGCAGTCAATGAAATTCTTTAAAGTGTGCACACAAATATGGTCTTATGGCCTGATACAAACTGACCTTGCTATATTGGGCCCTGACGCGCTGGTACCTTTTGCCAAGTGAACAGTCATGGTTAAGGTGACTGGGGTGGGGTCCCTCTGGGCCTCACCCTACCTACTCCTATGGGTGTAGAGGTCAGGACACTGTTGGGTTTGCAGTAACTGTTAAGAATCAGGACAGCATTGAAATTGTTAATTATAGGGATATGTGTGGATATCACTGCTCCTCTGACATTAAATTACCTTGCCTGGTATAAATGGACGCAAAAATCTCATTCTTAAACCTAAGTTATTACATTTAATAACTGACTTACCCACAGAAAATGATGTGCAGGCTTCATTTTGGTGTTGTAAACATGTAGGTTCCTCTTATCAAAAATGTAATATTTTATCTTACACAGGCTCGTGCTGGAGGGAAATGGCCACTGAAGTGGTATGCTCCAGAGTGTACAAACTACCACAAATTCTCCAGCAAAAGCGATGTCTGGAGTTTTGGTATCACCATGTGGGAAGCTTTCTCGTATGGAGGCAAACCATATAAGGTACTAGCAGAGCAGCCAGAATCATTGACAGCAGCCAAAATAATATGTATTCCATAGCTCAATCTTCAACATTCAGAACTGAGTTGTGTTGTGTTTTAATTCTTTTTGTACTATTTTGTGTCTTTGTCACATGGGAACAATAGAAAGTTAATTATTTTTTGTTTTCACTTCTGTCCCAATGCTATACAGAAAATGAAAGGTCCAGAGGTCACCCGCTTTATTGAAACGGGGAATCGCATGGAATCTCCACCAGGATGTCCAGCTCGAATGTATGCATTGATGAAAGACTGCTGGATATACAAGTGAGGCTCTCAATTCACGAATCTCTCATTTTCTGATTTGTTATGTGGTTGATTTACAGTCAGCATGTGATGTCGCTAATTCTTGATAATGTGCTTCACTGGAAAAATGCTTCCAGAATTGCAACTTGCAGCAATATGATACGTTTTTATGACAATGCTGGCCAATAATGACCACAACATTGCTGTGGATTTCCTTTCTTTCTTAGGGAAGAGGAACGTCCAGACTTCAAGAAGGTTTCCGAGTCCATGAAGTCCTACTACTACTCCACATCCGGAAAGGCCCAGACTCCAACTGTTTAGCCTATACAAAGTAAAATTCTGGGCATAATTTTAATTCTGAAATTGTAAAAAAAAAAATTACCCAGAGTTACTTCCAGAGTTAAAATGACTCTCTGGATTTTAAAGTGTATCAAGCAGAAGGATACAAGGGACATTCTGTCCCGGCTCTCACAATGCATCCTTTCAATGGACACCAACAAGCTAAACAAAGAGCTTCTTATGAACTCTGCGCACTGATCAGCTTAGCTACAGTACTGTTACAGTTAAACAAGCCTCATTCACATCAATGAATGAATGTGCAGAACCCATGCAACGGACAGCTCTGTCTTGAAAATGTCTTTGAGAGCAGGATTATGAGTTATTAGAGTTGGTTTGAGTGATGTCTTTTCTACACAAAGTAAAAATTGAGTAAACATTAATGAAGTTCTATTTTACCTATAATGATAAAGAACATATTTGTATAGTACATTTTATATATAAAGGCAATTCCAAGAAATAAAAGGGATTTAAAAGAATAAATAATAAAAAAGAAACAGATGTAAGATGACTTTTGTAAGCCTTTTAATGATGATGACGATCATAGTGATGATGGCGATAATAAGCAATTATAATATAATTAAATAACAATAATAAATACACACACAGACACACTGTATATATTTTGTAGGGTATTATTATTATTATTATTATTATTATTATTATTATTATTATTATTATTATTATTATTATTATTATTATTATTATTATTATTATTACGCAGGCCAATTACATTTCCAGGAGGTTAAACCATGGGTTGTACTATGTGTTGTCTTGTCTATTTAATTAAACATAAAGTCATGTTCAGATATTAATTTTGGTTAATCATGGGGCCTTGTGGGCTTGTTATAAATGTGTATAATAATGTAATAACTAATAACACGAGATCTAGAGACAGTTCAGAGACTGCCTACAAAACCTCGGGGGTGCTACAGTGTGTCAGTGACGTATCATCAAAGGAAGTACTTTTTTCGTTTCGTAGGGAGGAGTCAGCCGTTAGTTAGTTTGTCCTAAAGTGATATGTTTATTGAATGTTTAGAAGAAATGCTACAGTTGCTATTACAACATGTATTCATAATGTAGTCTGTGCGTTGTTACATGGTTCTCGATCTATCGAACAGTATTAGCAGACGACAGGACCGAAGAAGGAAACATTGAAAGGAACAGGAAGGCGGAACAAGTAAGTTGGAGGAAAGTGGTTTTCAGCGGTAGAGAGCATTTCGTCCCCGTTAGATGATCGCCCAGCCCTGGCTGAATTTGATGATGTCGGTGTTTTAACTATCGGAGCTAAAGCATGGTGAATTTATAAGTGAGCAATAGCATAGTATGTACATGTAATATGTGCGTGTAGATCCATGACCTGCAACAAGTGCTATCGATCGCCATACTCACTCACGTCACGGATTAAACTGCGTACAGTCGTTTTACATGATGCGCCCGTCAGACATTTCATCTGTACTTTTACGTGGGAGACTGTAAAAAGCCATACCCCGAGCTATATTAATTGCGTAGTTTTATATATTGAGGTGTAAACGATACAATATACAGGCAGGCAGCATTGACCAAACACTAGAATTATACATTTGGTTATGTTTTGGGGGTAAATGTACTGTCTGTCATTGCCCAAATTCTTCGTTTTACGTACCGCCGCAGCGTGTGCCTAAAATAGGAAATGAGTCAGTTTGCAACATTGCAGCATGGGCTAAGCTACGCCTCACTATATCAATATTATGATCATTCATATCAGTCTCTCGCCCTTTAAGACTTTTGTGTTTATCTCACATTGGCTGGAGGCTGGAGGGGAAGTTTGTTTACTTATTTATTTATTACAATTTTTAGGCCAGCAACAAAACACATTTATTCTTCTGTTGTATTATAATCTCCATGCCATCATACCCTAGCACCCATTATCGTTTTAATGGATTATGTTTTGTACACTTAATTCTAAATCTTGATCTCCCAGATTAGACCAGGCAGCTGCATTACAGAATAGCCAGCAAAGGATAGTGCTCATTTGTTAACCCCCACTCTCTCATCTCTTTTATCATACTCACAGGAACACAAACGGTGTCAAGACAAATACCATCAGACAGTCCATAACAACAGCTCTATCCTCGCTGTTTACACAACCTTTTGACTGTTTCCATTTCACCAGTAAATAATTCACCGCAACCATTCAAACAAATCTCCGTTGCCACATGCGACCATGTCCATGGCCCTGAAACAAGTCTTCAACAAAGACAGGACATTCCGGCCCAAGCGCAAGTTTGAGCCCGGAACGCAGCGCTTTGAGCTGCACAAGAAGGCTCAGGCATCTCTGAATGCTGGTCTGGACCTGAAGCAGGCGGTTCAGCTTCCCCACGGCGAAGACCTCAATGACTGGGTGGCTGTGCACGTGGTAGATTTCTTCAACCGCATCAACCTCATCTATGGCACCATCAGCGACTCATGCACCGACCAGTCCTGTCCCGTCATGTCTGGTGGGCCCAAGTACGAATATCGCTGGCAGGATGAGCACAAGTACAAAAGACCCACTGCCCTGGCAGCGCCTAAGTACATGAGCCTGATGATGGATTGGATCGAGGTACAGATCAACAATGAGCACATCTTCCCCACCAACATCGGTAAGTATCGAGAACAGATACCGTTGATGGCCTACCAACCCAACCTCGCGCCACCAGGATTTCCACCTCAGAGGAAAGCCTGGTCTGTGTTACAAAATTGCTGTGTGATCCGGTCGGGAGCGGATGATACTGTTACGTCATGTTGTGTAGTTTTGTAGTCATCAGACCGGAACTCTGACTCTGGGACTTCCTTTCCCTCAAACCGGAAGAATAACAATAAAAGCGTGACTCGTTCTCTCGTAGCCTGTGGCTTTTATTGGGAAAAACGGTTTGAGGGAAACAAAGTTCCACATTGAGGGTTCCGTTCCGGCCTGATGACTACAAAACACAAAACAATGACTGCAACATGACGTAATGATATCATCCGCCGACCGCTCCCTACCGGATCATAAACCTGAAATGGAATGATGCCTAGGCTACTACTACAAACCAGGATCCAAAAGTATGTGGCCTGCCTACTTCTGATGCATCCCTAAAAAGGATTAGGCTATTGCTACAAGATGAACAATAGATTTATATGAGTCTAGATCCCAGGAGAATAATGGAAGGAACATAACTTGACAATGGGTGGAATATTACAAGGAGATACAGTATAATGTGGTTAGAGACAGTTCTTTCAAGTGTAGGCAACATCTGTTTTTTTGGACCACTTTCAATGGATGAACAAGACATTCTTTAAGTTTAAGTAATTCTGTACACTGAGAGAGACCGTATGGAGACAGTCACCGTATGGAATTTTACATTGAGATCATCGTTCAGTTATGATGATCCCTCCCAGCATTGTCCGCTTTCTGTTATCTAAATATTCACACTGCCTTGGCTTGCATAGCTTGCATGCATTGAAGCATCCCAGCAATGGATTCTTAATTGGCCATGCCAATGCTATCTACATGCGCCTATGATTAGACATGATGATGACCTTAGCTCATGTCCTCTGGAACAGATTCCTGTAATATTATTAGATTAACATAAGCAAAACCTAAAAGAAAATTACTCAAGCTACAGGCTTACCCCCCAACCAAGTGGTCCCATGTTTTTCCAATCTGATGCAGGTGATAGTGGCTGAATCATGACTCAACAAGTTGCTCAGAGAAAGGCACTATTATTAAGACAATTCAACAAGTGATTAAGGTGATCAATCTACAGCCAATTGCATTACAACCAGTGAATGAAACTTTATTTTGTTGAACTTGTGCCTATAGAGGGAAAATAATGTATTCTGCAAATAACCGCCATTAGAGTGAAAATTGCCTAGCCTTAATTGCGACCGCATGTCGCAGTTACTATGAAATTGTGCATTTCCTGTCAGTCAGTCACGCCCCATAGATCCCTGATGTCATCAATATTGGCCAGCAACTCTACATCTAACCGCACACCCTTAGACGTCCATATATGGAGCTGACCAGTTCTGACATTCCATATGTTCATCCTTCCCCATCCATCCTTTTTCATTTAAACTCGGGCTGCCCCAAAGTTATTAGTGCAGCGCGCCTGGCAGGCCTGAAAATGAAGGCCCGGCCCTACCTGGGCCCTCTTCAAAGCCTGTACACTCAAGACACTGCCCCTGCTGCCGCCCTTAGATCTCCATATATCCATATCCATGGATGGCCAGTATAGAATTCATTCCATATGTTATCTGACCCCCCCATGCCAAAGCACCAGCGCTCACCGAGTAGTCTGCTGTCACCCAGGCGGATGCGTCCACACAACCTTTAGGGCGAGGTCGCTTCTCACCCTCAGGCGTCTTACTGGTAATCCCATGATGAGGACTGATAATGATGATGCATCTTTTTAAAATGTTAACGGGACGAAACAAAGCACAGTTAGAAAGTGACTGGTGGTTGCAGTAAACCTGTAAACAGAAGTTAACATGTAAATATAATGTGAACGAACAGATTCTGTACTTCCACGGTGTGTAAAACGCATGTCTGACCAATGCTATGTCTAACCAAAGTATGCTTCCCAAGCTGCTGTAGTCGTGGTGCAGTTTTCAGATGGGGTTGAAGTGGGTCTACTTTTATTTTAGCACATGGCAATTTAGTACAGGTTCTAGGACCACAGTATCACTGCATTAGAAGAATATCATAACATATCAAAAATCATAAATGTTTTGACTTTGTGTTCTTATGTGAACAGAAATGCATTGAGAGACTGTCATGGCTTAAATATGTATTTTTCTTTCTGCTCGATTCCAAGGTACTCCTTTCCCCAAGACCTTCATGCAGGTAGCTAAGAAGATTTTGTCGCGTCTGTTCCGTGTGTTCGTCCACGTCTACATCCACCACTTTGACCGTGTGACCCAGATGGGGGCGGAGGCTCACGTCAACACCTGCTACAAGCATTTCTATTACTTTGTCACCGAGTTCAACCTCACCGATCACAAAGAGCTGGAACCTCTGGTTAGTCTGACAAAAGTAAAACACAAAATCTCTCTCTCTCTCTCTCTCTATGCTCTCCGTGCGTGCGTGCGTGCGTGCGTGCGCGCATGTGTGTGATATTCTATAAAGAGGCATCTTTCTGTGAATAATATACATTTTGATGTATATTATAATTAGTCTTGCGTAGCCAGACTCCGAATGCCATAGAGTTTGAAAATACAGGTCCTGATTAAATCCGAGTAACAAAAATATATTTGAAAACATCTTTACATTTATTTATTTATTTAATTTTCATTTCTGCTAAGCAGCAAGCAAGCTATATGTGCTTAGATGAACGGAAGTGGGGAGGAGGCTCCACTTCCGCTTTCTTTTTTACTCATGATAGAGCTTCCCTTGCTCCAGACTGTATGACGGAAGACACAAGACTAACATAATAATGACACATTGACAGTTATTATCATGTATTATTATCACATTGACAGTGTTATTCATGTCGTTTTGCTGCTGTTTGGGCCTTCTGTCTTACAGAAAGAGATGACCTCTCGGATGTGCCACTAAGGGAGCACCACTGATCACCTGACACATTCCCCCCCGACTGTAGACCACATGATCCGTCCACTCCACAGAGAGACCACATAGAAGACTGCAGCAGAGTTGAGAACAAAATAAATACCAAATCGAAGAGCCTTTATTTTTATATTTAAGTACTGTAATCTATTTCTAACCATGTAGGTTTTAACCAGGAACATTGTAAGGCATTCTATTTGTTTCAAAGACTGAGCATTTTGTGAGAGCACAGTATTAAGAGGTATATGTTTGTGTTGTTGATGTTTTCTTTTTATTATTTGGATTTGAATCATTCCTAGGTATTTTTTTGTCCTAATTTTTCCTCATCTAAAGTCTCATCTTAAAAATTGTAACTGTACATAATATAAGATTCTTAGTATGTCGTTACATTAAAATAATTCTTAAACCTCTTGCCATTGTGAATGTGAATGCTGTTCCCCCATTTTCCTGACATTAATAGCTGTTAGGTCATCTATTTACCAGTTTTCTTCAATATAGTTTTCCACTTAGTTTAACACTCAATGTGACCATACATGAACAAATATGTCTGTGGCACTGTCAAGACGATCTTTGATAAAAATTTAAAACATTTTCGTACTGTTATTATTGTGTTATTGTAATGTGCAATGAAAGCACTGACTACTGGTTTAGTGAAATCCCAAACACTATAGTACTGTTGTATAGAGTATACAGTGGCTAACGTCAGGTTTTCAAAATAGGTGGGACACTGATTTGATTGATGCAGAAATACAATGTTTTAAAATGTGTAGCACATTCGTTATTAAACTATAACTATAAACTATGGCACATTAGGAGTTCAATAATATACTGTACATTTAGTGCTAGGTCCATTACCGTATAAGCCAGCATGGTGAAGCATGGTTAACATTCTCATATGCCTGGAACTGCCTGTAGAAAACACAACTTTTACAAAACATTCTGAAGTCAACCATAACATACTGGGAACTAAAAAGACAACATAATATGCAATACAAAAGACACATGATACACCTATAGTCTTATATTAATTCATTTTGCTGACAAAATATTAAATTAGAATATTTTGTCATCATTTCGAAAGTTACTTTCCTGAAAAGATAGGCCTATTATGTAACTTTCTTCCGGGCTGTGTGCAGAAGGCACATTCTCATGAGGTCAATGTCAAACTCGTAGACATTTGTTGAAGATAGGATGGCATGAAGGCTACACGAGACTCACTCCTCACGTGACAACACTCCCTGTGAGCAGCTCTGCCTGTGACAATCTATAAATATAGTGACAGAGAGAAATATTTGTAGGTGTCCACTAGGTGGCGTCTGGCACTGGTCATATGAATCGGGGGATCAACAGTTGCCTGGTTGCTATCGTGACAAAAGTATCCAGTTCTCATACGTGTCAATGGACGGAGTAAGTGGAGCTTGTCAAGAGTTGATTCAGGGTTAATGCTTCGACAAAGCTGGTTATGTAAGGAACAGGCTGGACTGTTCTAAGATTAGTATAGCAAATTTGTATTTTCTTCTTCATTCATTCTCTTTTTTCTTCTCTGCCTTGGTTAATTGGCATCAATTCCAATGGAACAGCTTATGCTTTATGTTTACAGTCATTGTGATGATTGATTTTGCTTATGTTTCAAATAAAAATACTGTATGATATGTGTATTATATGTATGATAATAGCCTATTGTACTCACGCTCACGTATCCACTATCCAGTGGCGTCAATTCAGCAAAAGCTAAGGCCCAAACCGCACCAATGCAACTCCTTGCAACACAATTGCAAGGAGTTGCAATTGTTTTAAAGACATCATGTCACAGTCACAACAATGTAACTCCTTGTAGATTATGTCAAACGTTAATAAATATGTAACTAGTAGGCTACTATAGTGTTGTTACTGCAGTGCATATAAACTTGTTTGATTGATGTATCACTGCTACGAGGATAAAACCAGAAAAAGCACTACAACTTGTTTACATCAGGGTCCTCCATTTTCAATTAATCAGAACATTTAAAGATGTACAAATATACACTTCTATGAAAAAAAAATCACACTTGTGTGAAGTGAGCGGTGCCGGGCACTCTTATCATCATAAATCACATTCCGTGCTCAGCCATTCAAATCATCACAAACAGACAAAGCTGCAGCATAGGAGGAGGTAATCATCATATATAAGCCTAAAGAAAGTAAAAAGACGGAAAATGTGTATATCCTGGGATTTGTTTTTACGTCCTAATACCCCATCCATGAGGACAGGCTTCAGACGCGCCTCCTCAGGATACTTAAACTCAGATTAAAACCCATTTGATTTGGCGTTAGGAACCTGTTGTGACCGCATGCCCTTGCTGATGTTGATCCCAGACAGGCTGCACCTGGTTTGTTGAACTCCCTCTGGTGTTGTGAATCACAAGTTCACAACTTGTGATTGTGGACATTAAGGAAGTATTCTTTTGACAGGTATACATGCAGGTATCTTAGTGGTGTAGCGAATCAGGCCCAAGCCATTCCAATCTATCAAAATGGGCAGGGTGGTGGGTTCTGGGAGTAAGAAGGCCAAGTAGTAGCCTGGCCAGTTTGTCTTAGTTGTTTTAAGGGCCTTTGTAAGGGCCTTTGAGGTATAGGCTACTGTGGTACCATGAGATGCATGCATAATCGAAGCAACCTTGAATGTTCCTGTTAAGGTCTTCAAGGTATTTTTGTTGACATGAATCTTGTTCTTTCCTTGACTTTTTTGATGACATTGGTGGCCATTTTATCAGATTTGCCTCCAGGATGGAACCATAGGTAATTTTATCTTTTCTTGTGACAATTATATTGTCACCCACAAAGCAGCATAGTTTTTCTGAAACCTGTTGGGATTTAGAAGACATTGAGTAGTAAGTAGAATTGGCCTCAACTAAGTCTAAAAAGGCCCTAAAGTAGTCTCTCAAGACTTTATTTGTCGGTGGGATTCTCAGATTGTAAAGGCCCATACTTGGAAAACATCGATGCCCAGAGCGGACAAAACGGAGAGGTGAGACATTTCCCACGTTTTGTCTGCATGATTTATCTCTGTTCAGTTGTCGACTGTTATCAATCCGTCATACTTCACTGCTAGGGGGTAGGTATGCAGTACATACTACGTAGCCGCGGCACGGACAACATATATGCAAAGTACAACTTGTACAAGTAGTAACGTATGAAAATATGCATTGCATTGCATTGCATGCATGTGCCAAGCGCCCGTAAGCGCACAAGAAAGTATAGGCCTGTCTCCTGCTATGGGTTAATTAATACGTACATCCAGCCATAAATAATGCATCCCCTCCCTCCAGCATGCACCAGCAGCACCTCCCACTTCTAAAAGTTAGCACTACAACAATAGTGTTGTGTAAATAGGCTACACGCAGTGTACGTATCGTATCGCACGTATCGATACATGGATCCTGCATTCCATTGTGCGCTCCCGGGCCGTTACGCACATGCATACAGTATAGGCCTAGCCTAGGGCCTGTAGACCTAGGGCTCCATTTTCGTCACTCACTAAATCCCTTATCCCTAAACTTATTTTTTACTATTTTGAAAACATTTTTGAAAAGTTAAAATGGCCAGTCTACAAGCTCACAACGTGTCAATGTAGATTGGCTAGTTGAACTATTCAAAAATGTTTTTCAAAATGGCAAAAAAAAGGCAAAGAAGTTTAGGGATAAGGGGTTTAGCAGTGATGAAAATGGAGCCCCTATGCCTATATCCTCATTCCTCAGCGCTGTCTTTGTCTTGAACCATTAAAACTATGGGAAAGCATGTAATTTTAGATTGTAATCACTTTAAAAATAGCAGATAATGATGATATACAAGCAGGCGCAGCAGCTCATACCTGTCACTTCTTACATATCTGCATGCTGTGGAAATTGGCGCATCCAGCCAAATCCTAGCCAAATAGGCCTACACAACAAGAGTGCAAATTTCAAATTGTGTTACTGTAATAACTGAAAATACTATGAGTGACTTTCTTCCAGCGGTGAAATGTCCCGAATTGGCCTCAAGTAATGCATCCCAGCCGGCAGCCCTCCCTTCCGCGTGCACGTGCGTGCGCACCCGTGTG
>OOFJ01120795.1:0-12259 GCA_900323375.1 Benthosema glaciale | reverse complement strand
GCAGAAATAGCATATCCACTTACTTACAATGCATTGCGAGCTTCTACACACTGATCAGCTATTTTTGCTGTTCATTGAAGTATAAAGATTTCTCAACTCTTACCTTTAGAAGATATCAGGAGCAGGCTTTCGCTGGTGTTGCTGTTCTCTGCGTCTCCCTTTGGATGTCTCGTCATATTATATTTGTCCTGTGGCCCTCCATTTAGGCCCCAGCTGTTATTCAGGACGGCAGCCACCTGGTTAATCTTCACACGTAGCTCTCGGGCACTGGAAGTAGTGGAGACGGGATTGGGGCTGGGAGTAGAGAGGTCAGATTTCAAGGTGGCAGGGGTTGTTGAGATTAAGTCAGAGCTGAGTTTTGAGTGTAGTGTGGAGCTGGTTTGACCGTTGTTAGGAGTAGGACTGCGGCTTGCTGTTCTGTATGTCTTAGGACTTTGTCTGGTTCCAGTTTCCATTAGACTGAGTGTGACCTTACTCTCTAAGTGTGACACACTTTCAGTATTTGGGTTGGTTGGCGGAATAGCTGTTCCAGAACTGGTGCTGGGGATGCTTTCTGGAGCCCAACTATCAAAAGCTGTTGTCTTTGGGCTTGGCTTTGGTTTTACTGCAGGTCCAGGTATGGGTTTTATACCTGGTTTGGTTTTTATGTTGTCTTTTGTTTTGGTGGTCCAAGGAATGCTTGTGGCCGTTGAGCTTTCGGTGATGTATAACCCCAGACTAGGATCAGTGGTTGTTGTAGTTGCTGTAGTTGAGCTAAGGCCTGCCGGCTTCCCACCAGACTTCACAACTTGTCCTGGTTTAGGCTTTTTGTCGAGTTTTTTGGGAGGATAATCTGTTTTTTTCTTTTTATCAGCAGAAGGTATCACAACAGGTTTAGGCTTTGGGGGAGTTATAGGCTTTTGGTTATTTTTTAGTTTTTGACTAGGATTTGGTTTTCGAGAAGGTATAGGTTTTACACCTGCTTTGGTTTTTGTGTTGTCCTTTGTTCTGGTGGTCCAAGGACTGAGGTCTGAGGCTGCTGAGCTTTCGGTGGTGTGTAAATTCTGACTAGGGACAGTGGTTGTTGTAGTTGAGCTAACACTGCTGTCAGAGCTTGCTGCAGTGGTCTTGGAGCTCGTCCCAGTGCTTGGATTGGTGATTGTTCCGAGAGAACTAGCCAATTGGCTTGTGGTAGTGGTTGTTGATAGCCAGTGATCTTGGTCATAATTAGATATTTTTTCAAGTTTAGGATTTGCATCAGTTATGGGCAATTTATTATGTAAAGGCTTTCCATCATCCTTCCCAGTTTGTCCTGGTTTGAGCTTTTTGTCAGGTATGGGTTTGTGGTGAGGATAATCAGGTTTTGTCTTTTTATCAGGTGAAGGCTTCATGCCAGGTTTAGGCTTTGGACCAGTAGGCCTTTGGTTAAATTTAGGCTTTTGACCAGGTTTTGGTTTTTGGCCAGGTATGGGTTTCACTGCTGGTTTTGTCTTTGTGTTGTTCTTTGTTCTGGTGGTCCAAGGACTGAAGCTTGTTGCTGTTGCGCTTCCAGTGATGTATAAATGCTGACTAGGATCAGTGTTTGTTGTAGTTACTGTAGTTGGGTGAATGATGCTGTCAGAGCTTGCTGCTGGTCTCCTGCTGGTGATCATGGCGCTCGTCCCAGCTCTTGGACTTGCTGTAGTTTGGACCGAACTAGCCAATCGACTAGTTGTAGAGGCTGTTGATGGCAAGTGCTCTTGGTCATAATTAGGTATATGTTTAGGGTAGGCATCCGTTATTGGCAAATGAGCTGGTACAGGTTTCTCATCAGATTTCCCAGTTTGTCCTGGTTTAAGCTTTTTGTCAAGTATGGGTTTTTGGTGAGGAGAATCAGGTTTTTTCTCAGGTGAAGGCTTCATGTCAGGTTTAAGCTTTGGGCCAGTTTTAGGCTTTTGGTTAAATTTTGGTTTTTTACTAGGTTGTGGTTTTCTATCAGATATGGGTTTCACACCTAGCTTGTTTTTCGTGTTGTCCTTTGTTCTAGTGCTCCAGGGACTGAGGCTTGTGGCTGTTGTATCGGTGGTTGTTGTAGTTACTGTAGTTGAGCTAATGCTGCTGTCAGAGCTTGCCGCTGGACTCAGGCTCGTGGTCATGGTGCTGGTCTCAGTTCTTGGACTGGTGGTTCTTTGTAGAGAGCTGGCCAATCGGGTAGTCGTAGTGGTCGTTGATGGCATATCATTTAGATTATCATCCGAAATGTCACCATCTTCAGGATTTGCATTGACCATTGGCAAATCTTCAGGTAACGGCTTTCCATCAGGCGTTGACGTTTGACCGTGTTTTAGCTTTTGGTAAGATGTGGAGGTTTGGTTTGGGATCATAGTCTTTTCATCTGGTTTTGGCTTTTGGGTTGGTATTGTTATATGTATTTCAGTATTATGGTCTTCATCATAATTTGGTATTTGGTGAGGTTTCACAGCTTGTCCTGGTTTAAGCTTATTTTCAGGTATGGGTTTTTGGTGAGGAGAATCTGTTTTTTTCTTTTTATCAGGTGAAGGCTTCCTGTCAGGTTTAGGCTTTGGGCCAGTTACAGGCTTTTGGTTAAATTTAGGTTTTTGACTAGGCTTTGGTTTTCGGGACGGTATGGGTTTCACACCTGTTTTGGCTTTTGTGTTGTCCTTTGTTCTGGTTGTCCAAGGACTGAGCCTTGTGGCTGTTGAGGTTTCAATAATGTATAAACCTTTATTGGGGTCAGTGGTTTCTGTAGTTGTTGTTGTTGTTATTGCCGTCATTGTTGAGCCAATGCTGCTGACAGAGCTTTCTGCTGGTCTCAGGCTTGGTGTCATGGTGCTGGTCCTAGTGTTTGGATTGCTGGTTGTTCTGAGAGAACCAGCCAATTGGCTAGCAGTAGTCGTTGTTGATAGCCAGTCGTCATAATTCAATGTTTTGTCATTTATAGGATTTGCATCAGTAGTGAGCAGATTATTACTGAAAGGTTTTCCACCATCCTTCACAGTTTGTCCCGGTTTAAGCTTTTTGTCAGGTTTGGGATGGTTTAGAGGGTGCTCATATTTTCTCTTTGGATCAGGTATAGGCTTGACATCAGGTTTAGACTTTGAACCAGTAGGCTTTTGAACAGGTTTTGGTTTTTGACCAGGGATGGGTTTCATTCCTTCTTCTGTTTTTGTGTTTTCTTTTGTTCTGGTGGTCCAAGGATCGAGGTTTGTGGCTGTAGAGCTTTCAATGACGTTTAAACTCTGACTAGTATCAGTGGTTGTTGTAGTAGCTGTAGTTGAGCTAATGCTGCTGTCAAATCCTGCTGCTGGTCTCACGCCGCTGGTCATAGAGCTGATCGTAGTGCTTGGACTGGCAGTTGTTCGTAGAGATCTGGCCAATTGGCTAGAGGTAGTGGTTGTTGATGGCACATGATCTGGATCAGACTTTTCATCATTTGCATCAGTTGTTGGTGAATCTTCACGCAACTGCTTCCCATCAGGCTTCGATATTGGACCATGTTTAGTTTTTTTGTCAGGTGTGGGGGTTTGGTCTGACTTCCCAGTTTGTCCTGGTTTAAGCTTTTTGTCAGCTATAGGTCTTTGGTGAGGAGAATCAGTTTTTTTCTTTTTATCAGGTGAAGGCTTTGCTCCCGTTTCAGGCTTTTGGTTAAATTTAGGCTTTTGAATAGGCTTTGTTTTTTGACCAGGTATGGGTTTCACACCTGGTTTGATTTTTGTGTATTTTGTTCTGGTGGTCCAAGGACTGATGGTTGTGGCTGTAGAGCTTTCAGTGATGTATAAACTATGATGACTAGGATCAGTGGTTGTTGTAGTTGCTGTAGTTGAGCTAATGCTGCTGTCAAAGCTTGCTGCTGGTCTCAGACTGGTGCTCATGCTGATCCTAGTGCTTGGACTGGCAGTTGTTTGGAGAGAACTTGCCATTTGGCTCGTCGTTACAGTGGTTGTTGATCGAATGTGATTTTGGTCATGAGATATTTTTTCATGTTCATTATTACGCGAAGGCTTTCCGTCAGGCTTCGCAGTTTGTTCTGGTTTAAGCTTTTTGTCAGGTATAGGTCTTTGGTGAGGAGAATCATTTTTTTTCTTTTTATCAGGTAAAGGCTTCGCATCAGGTTTAGGCTTTGGTCCAGTTTTAGGATTTTGGTTGAACTTAGGCTTTTGAATAGGCTTTGTTTTTTGACCAGGTATGGGTTTCACACCTGGTTTGATTTTTGCGTTATATGTTGTTCTGGTGGTCCAAGGACTGATGGTTGTGGCTGTAGCGCTTTCAATGATGTATGAACTATGATGACTAGGATCAGTGGTTGTTGTAGTTGCTGTAGTTGAGCTAATGCTGCTGTCAGAGCTTGCACCTGGACTGGCAGTTGTTCGTAGAGATCTGGCAAATTGGCTAGAGGTAGTGGTTGTTGATGGCACATGATCTGGATCAGACATTTCATCATGTTCATCAGTTGTTGGTGAATCTTCACGCAACTGCTTCCCATCAGGCTTTGATATTGGACCATGTTTAGTTTTTTTGTCAGATGTGGGGGTTTGGTCTGACCACCCAGTTTGTCCTGGTTTAAGCTTTTTGTCAGGTATTATAGGTCTTTGGTGAGGAGAATCAGGTTTTTTCGCATCAGGGTTAGGCTTTGGTCCCGTTTCAGGCCTTTGGTTAATTTTAGGCTTTTGAATAGGCTTTATCTTTTGACCAGGTTTCACACTTGGTTTGATTTTTGTGTTGTATTTTGTTCTGGTGGTCCAAGGACTGATGGTTGTGGATGTAGAGCTTTCAGTGATGCTATGACTAGGATTGGTGGTTGTTGTAGTTGCTGTAGTTGAGATAATGCTGCTGTCAAAGCTTGCTGCTGCTCTCAGACTGGTGCTCATGCTGGTCCTAGTGCTTGGATTGGCGGTTGTTTGGAGAGAACTTGCCAATTGGCTCGTGGCAGTGGTTGTTGATCGACTGTGACTTTGGTCATAAGATATTTTTTCATTTTCATGATTTGCATCCGTTATGGTTAAATTATTACGCAAAGGCTTTCCGTCAGGCTTCCCAGTTTGCCCGGGTTTAAGCTTTTTGTCAGCTATAGGTTTTTGGGGAGGAGAATCAGCTTTTTTCTTTTGATCTGGTGAAGGCTTCACATCAGGTTTAGGCTTTGGTCCAATTTTAGGTTTTTGAATAGGTTTAGACTTTTGACCAGGAATGGGTTTCACACCTGGTTTGAGTTTTGCGTTATATGTTGTTCTGGTGGTCCAAGGACTGATGGTTGTGGCTGTAGAGCTTACAGTGATGTATGAACTATGATGACTAGGATCAGTGGTTGTTGTAGTTGAGCTAATGCTGCTGTCAGAGCGTGCTGCTGGTCTCAGGCTGGTGGTCATGGAGCTGATTCCAGTGCTTAGACTGGATGTTGTTCGTAATGAGCTGGCCAATTGGCTAGTGGTGGTGGTTGTTGGCGTATGATCTGGATTATAATCAGTTTCATCATGTTCAACAGTTATTGGTGAATATACAGGCAACAGCTTTCTATCAGGCTTTGTTTTTTTGTCAGATGTGGGGGTTTGGTCTGCAGGGATCATATAAGGCTTTTGGCCTGGTTTTGGCTTTTGGGTTGGTAACGTAATATGTTCTACAGGTGTATGATCTTGGTCATAAATAGGTTTAGGGTAGGCATCAGTTATTCGCAAATTATCATGTGAAGGTTTCCCATCAGACTTCAAAATGTGTCCTGGTTTAATTGTTTTGTCAGGTATAGGTTTTTGGTGAGGAGAATCAGGTTTTTTCTTTTTATCAGGTGAAGGCTTCGTGTCAGGTTTAGGCTTTGGTCCTGTTTTAGGAAATTGGTTAAACTTTGGCTTTTGAATAGGTTTTGTTTTTTGACCAGGTATGGGTTTCACACCTGGTTTGGTTTTTGTGTTTTTTTGTGTTTTTGTGTTAGAGCTTTCAGTGATGTATAAACTATGACTAGGATCGGTGGTGGTTATAGTTGCTGTAGTTGAGCTAATGCTGCTGTCAGAGCTTACTGCTGGTCTCATGCTGGTGGCCATGATGCGGGTCTTAGTGTTTTGACTGGTGGTTGTTTGGAGAGAACTAGCCAAGTGGCTCATTGCTGTGGTCGTTGGCCAGTGAGCCTGGTCATAATAATTAGATATTTTTTCATGTTCAGAATTTGTATAATTTATGGAAAAATTATTACGTAAAGGCTTTCCATCTTCCTTCCCAGTTTGTCCTGGTTTGTGCTTTTTGTCAGGTATGGGATGTTTTCTCTTTTGGTCAGGTGCTGGCTTGATGCCAGGTGATGGCTTTGGGCCAGTTTTAGACTTTTGGTTAGATTTAGGCTTTTGACCAGGTTTTATTTTTTTGCCAGGTGTGGATTTCATACCTGGTTTGGTTTTTGTGTTGTTCTTTGTCGTGCTGGTCCAGGAACTGAGGGTTGTGGCCCTTACCCTTTCAGTGGTGTGTAATATCTGACTAGGATGAGTGGTTGTTGTAGCTGCTGTAGTTGAGTGAATGTTAACGTAGGAGCTTGCATCTGGTCTCAGGCCGGTGGTGATGGAGCTGGTCCCAGCGTTTGAACTGGATGTTGTTTGTTGAGAGATAGCCAGCATATCAGGGATTGTTTTTGTCGTTGGCCTACTTGCGGTTCTAATGGCAGTCCTTGGATCAGGGCTTGTTGTTTGTTTACTCCGTTTCTGGGTCCTTGTTTCAGTCACCCTGTTAGTTGTTAACTCCATCCCAGTTGTTTTGACATGATGTAAGATGTCAGAAATGCTGCTTATCAGGCTGGTTGTCTTGTAGATTCTCCCCTCACTGGGGGTGGTGCTAAAGCCAGGAGTAGCCCTTGTGCCCGTTATAAACACAGAACTTGAAGTCTCTATAATAGACGTCTCTTTATTCCCTTTCCCTCCCCTCTCCTCTCTTTGCTGCTCTTTCTCTGTATTCCTGTGTTGCTGGATTCTATCCGTCCTCTCACTCACTCTGGGCTTTCCAGAAGGGGTGATCTCCTCCACGCTTTCTGTCTCATTTCCCACAGTGACTTCTTCTCTCATCCTCTCCCCTTGTCTTGTGTTGTCATCCTCGCTGGGTCGCACCTCTGTCTGTAACTGACCCTTCCCACTGCTCACTGTCTCACTTTGATATTTTCCATCTCCCTTTTCCTTTTCATTTACATATTTTTCTTTGTCACTATAATTTTTGCCAATTTTATCTCCCTCTGTTTCCCATTTCTTCCCCTCCTTTTCCTCCAAAATTGTCCTGTCCTCATCTTTTATGTTGCCACTCCCCTCTGCCTCCAGAATAGCCTTTCCCTCTCTAACACCATCTGCGCCACACTGTGTCAAGTCTCTCTCATTTTCTGTTGGACTCTCAGCATCTCTCCCTTTTGTAAATTTCCTCTGAAGGTTGTGTTGTTCCTTACCTTCTTTCTCCTCATCTTTCTCCCTTTCCCGTAGAATTGTGTTGTCCCTCTCTTTTTGGCGACCCGTGCAATCAGAGCATGTCCTCCTAAGTTGATCCACATTGTCCTTCAGCCTCTGTACCTCCTTTACAATATTTTCCAGGTCCTGGAGCTGTTCTGGCAAATGGACAGTGAGCGGTGGAAGAACCATTAGGTACGGGCATGTGTTTTCATCCTGCCCCTGTCTGCATGCACCCGCAGGTTTCAGAATCACAGTACAGGGCCCCTTATTCCAATGTTGGGCTCCTTCACCTGGTCCTGCTGTCGTCCTATGTAGGTCCGAGAGGGCCAGTAACGTTCCAAACATGCACAGTGCTGTTAGCCTCATGGTGTCCTGAGTTCTAGTGGGCAGAGGAGGGAGAGAGGGGAAGAGGGTGCTGAAGGACGCCAGTGACCCACCTCAGTTTGTGAGAAGCTGTGACAGAGAGAGGGGAGGAGGGAGGATGGCCGACAGACAAGAAGGGAGGAGAGAGCTGATGGGCCTGTTCAGTCCAGACAGAGTTGTGTGTTGAGATTTGTGAGGGAGATTAGGAAAGAGAGGAAAGAGGTAAAACAGTGAAAAACATGAGGGGAATATTGTGAATGGAAGCATTTCTCAGTGAATAGTCTACAGGGAGGTTATAACGATTATGAATAATGAGTGTGAGCTGTGAATCTGTCATACAACCTTTTTAACAACACTTTAACATTAAGGAATTAATTCATATGAGATGATATTAACCTATTCATATTTACCAAACTGAGTTCAACCTAATCAAAACCCCCTAATGAGGAACATTTGCAACACATTCTCGCTCCATGTTGTAATAATAAACACACATTCTCTCCCCTATCAGCACTCTAAATGTGCATGTGTGTGACAGTCGCTCTGGCAGGCATGTCCTATGCTTCCTGTCAATAGGTCAGTAAACATGTGAATGGCAGATGCTGCAACTGGTCTAAATATGCATTTGAAGCACACTGTTGGTGTCTGGATTGAAGCCATTGTGGTTGAATTGTGATTGAATATTTTATATTGTGGTTTACTTTGGCTTCTGTCATGAAAGGCAGGAATCTAAAGTCAGATGCTGTGCTTATCCAAGGAGGGCTACTTGATACAAATGCAAAAGTAGAGGTACTTATGATATTTGTTTATATAGAATCTTATGTGTTTCGAAACTGAATTTTCAGATTAGAATGAACTAAATACATTGTTTAAATGATGAACATAGAATGAGGGCTAAATGGCACAAAAATAAAGTCACAGTAAAGCTTTACTTTGCTTCTTCCACGCAGGATATGAGACATGTGTTACGACGATATCATATGATTTATGAATTCCAGGTTAAACGTCTCTGAAATGTGTCCATTGTAATGATTATTCCACCACCTATAAGGTTCCTATTTAATCCTGTGTGAAACTTGAAGCTGGTCCTCTGTTTCCTTTCAGTTGCTCTGCTTGTGTGAAGGTGGAGAGGTTTCTCAGCTGTCAAAGGAAGCCTTTTTGTTTAACAAAACAAAATGTCTGTGATGTTGTTGTAAATATAGAGGAAAATAGCAACATTATAAGAGAGCAACATTGATTAATAGTTATACTGCACTCCTCCATACAACTCTTTATCCTACTATCAGGGTCCAGGTAGTCCCACTATAATAACCTTAATAGCTACTCAACATTACTTTTCAGTTTATTATTATTAGATCGCAAGACATAGCTTGCCTCAGGTATTTGCTATGCTATGAGATCGGTTGACATTTGTCCACTGTTGCCAGAACAAGGATTAAAACCCAGTATCCTTTCACCTCTCTCAACCACTCCACTACTTAGACTGGGAAATGGTGTGAGAGAAATGTTTATTCACAGAGAGATGTCTGCATGTTCGGTCAAGTTGATTTATAATGTTGGTGGAGCCACGTCATACATGGCAGAGATGGCCCAGACGGTTACCGCTTAGCTGCAGCCTGCAACCGCAGCCTCCCTTCAGTTCTCATCTAAGGTCAGTGCTGTTCTGCTGGATGATGCACAGTAACTGTTAATTAAGTTCATTAAAAGTTTGCTTGTGGAAAGGTCTGATTGTAGTTTGATTGGTTTCTCGAGATCCATTTTAATCCACAATGGCTGCACAGTATGTGCCCCATTAATACCCTCACTCTTGGCTGTTCCCATTTATGGGCAACGATTTTTTTTCTCCTTTATGGTGCCCTTTTGGAAAACAGTGTTTTGAATTCCCTCAGTGAGTTGGCTTGGCCCGCTCTCTGTCCTACATTGTGTAAACACTGTGGTTTTTCCATTTGCACTAGAACAAACATCTGACCATCAGTCCGACTTTGTGCATCGACTTAGTAGTAGTAGGCTACTGGCAGACCACTCCATCTCCATCCACTTTGGGCAGAAGAGCCATTGTCGTCGGCCATGTCTGCTATATGCATAAGTGTCCCATTTCCAGTCGAACTGGAATGAATCCCCTGTCTGTCTGTCCAAAACACCATACCAGCTCAGTTGAAACTATCCTCTCAGTCTGGTTCTTTGATGTTATAAACGTACTTGTTAAATTACTTTTTTTTTGTTGCGTCTGGCCATCTGGGGGACATTGTAAAACTGAAAAGACCATCAACTGAATAAAAACACACACATGGCGGTGCAGTCATGTGATCCAACACCTACCTTGTCTACTGTATGTGGGTCAGTGCTTAAGAGCCTATAAAATATAGGTCGAATTGGCTGTCTCTGTCTCTCCCACACTAAAGCTGCATGCATTGCCGTCAGGCTATTCCTTATTGTACAGTAACTACATTCCATCAAAATGTGTGAGAATGCTTTCCATTGGTTAAGAGACTGATAGTGAAGTTTAGGGAAATTAAAGGGATGGGCCAAGTGTAGGCTACCTCACATCTGGGCTGGATTTTTCGATGCACAGCCAACCCCAGATAACGACAGGTCAATTTGTTTCTGTTCCAAAAATCTGGACTTCATTAAGACATTGTTTAAATTTTATAGTCAAGACTTTTTGTACTGAAGAGCGGAAAATGTGTGAATGGGTTGTTGTTTGCTTCTGTCACACTCCGGGGAGCCTTGCGTACTTTTAAGGCTGGAGTAGACGGATGAGGCCCAGCCGTGCACGAAATCAACACAAAACAAAACGTCCAGTTTCCCCCTGGAGGAAAGATTTGTGGTGCATTCTAAAAAATGTGTTTTGCTCTCTTCCTCTCGTAAACAAATTTGCATAAAGCATTGCAGGACCTTTCTTCAACTTTGATGTTTGATATGTCCTCAGGTACCCTCACACTGACGGAATTTGTTGGGACTTTATTCATTTCCTGACAGTGGGTCATATATCATACATGTCATAAATAATACAGAAAGTGATATTTAACCTGACGGATTGCATGGTCATCAATGTATGACCAATGAATGTTCATCTACAACACCTGTTTTTGAAATATCTTTGACTACACTCAATACCAGCACTGTGTTTTTGAGAATAGTGTTTCTTTGGCTTTTGAGATGATTTTCATTACATTTGAGTATAGCCAAAACTAGCATTTGTCCTTAATTAGATTTCATAATAATCAAACTTTTCTCAAATATTATACATATTTACTGTTGCTGGCTCTGATCAGTGACTCATATTGCTGGAGCCAAAAATAACTCTTCCTTTTATTAAGCTGTAAACATTTTCTTTCTCTCCTTGGTGATCAGACTCTGTGTCAGTGCTCTGTGTAATATACACCTACAGACAATTTAGAGTCCCCAAAGAAATAAACATGTCTCATTTTAGAGTAACTCACTGTCAGCACGGCTGAACAGTGTGTACACTACCTCTCCAACCACTTTGGCAAATTAGGACTGCTACTTTAGTTGCTCCAAAAAAAAGAGAAGTAGCCAGATATATAAACGGATGTCTCCAGACAGAGGGAGTGCAATTAAATTGACTGTTTCAGAGAAGTGTCATTTTACACAACTCTACTGGATTTGTTTTTGTTTTGTGTCATAACATGTCATCTAATATTAGAGAATTATAGACGAGAAAGCTTCAGCATTGTGTTAGGATTATAAATGCATGTTAAAAAAAATAAACTGTGGCAAATTGGATGAAATTTAAGTATGACTAATCAAATAAATAGAAATGTTGTAACTTGGAGGAACTAATGAATATAAAAAAACAGGTGTGTAATATCAATATATTTGGTTGTGCAATAGAAATGAGTCATGTTCAAGCTGACATCACTTAAGATTTACGACTGTTTGGGTTTTCACAGGAGTCGTAGAACAGCTGTGTGGGTGTATATCTGTTATGTTGCGTTGGTTTCTTGGTTGGTTTCCATTAGAGAGACGCCACTCCCTGGATTTCCACCACAATACCTCCATCTAGTGGTGTAATGTAGAAGCGCCTCATGATATAACTTGCATAAGTCCGGTGACGCGAGGTTAGCATCATTCAGTAGGCCAATGTAGGGAGGGAGCATTTAAATTAAATTGCATAATTTGTCTGAATCACATGTACATCATGTAACGGTAACATAAAGCGGAAAACAAATATGCTGATGGACAGAATCCATACATTTTCAATATTTCCTACATTCCAGTAACGGCCGGTCATGTCATTTATTTTTTATTTCACATGCATTTTACATTCACATTGTCTATGATTTCCTGTTTTTTGGCTGTATATTTGTACGTCTCTAAATGTTCTGATGAATTGAAAATGGTGGGCCCTATTGTAAACAAGTGTAATGCTTTATGGTGTCTGGTGGTGTCATGTCGTCGACAGTTTAACAGTTTTAGTATAGAGTCGTGCTTGAAATGTACTGTAATTATGCAAACTGTTAATACATATTTCAATCAATCAATCAATCAAGTGT